>JAABKJ010002917.1:0-26906 GCA_011634705.1 Andricus grossulariae
TAAAATTCAAAAGAATTCAAATGAATTGGAAAATAATATAAAATATAAAAAATTCATTTATTTCCGTAAAATTGGAATGAATTTGACAGAATTTCCCTTAAAACTGTGGAAATCCGTGGAAATCCCTTGAAATAAAATTTAATTTATTCCCAAGTTCTCCAGAAATTCGTTTAAATTCCTTAAAATCGTGGAAATCCGTTAAAATAAATAGAAACCATTTGAAATTCCTTGGACATAAATTAAATAAAAATTATTCATTAAATTTATTTTAAAAAATCCTGGATTTTTATTTGTTAATATTAAAAACATAAAGTATTTAAAAATCCACAACAAAATTTGTTTAATATTAAGAGTTCGCAAATTATTTTAATTTTTTTTAGTAATTTTAGGTCACGTTAGCATTTGAAATTCTTAATATTTCAAGTAACAATATTACGTTACATAAATAAGTTTTTAACCAAATAAAATAAATTTTCAACGAAATAGTCAAATTTTGAACCAATTAGATGAATTTTCAACTAAGAATATTAAGTGACTACCAAAAAAAGAAATTTCGACAAAAAGCAGAATAGTTAAATTTTTTGTTAAAAAATTAATTTTCAATGGGAAAACTAATTTTCAACCGAGTATATTAATTTTTAATGGAATTTTCAACTTAGTAGTTTAATTTTTAACCAAAAAAGCTCATTTTCTTCCAAAAAAAGACAAATGTTCAACAAACAAATGAATTTTCAATCAAAAGGATTAAATGTCTTATCAAAAAAAGAAGAAATTTCGACAAAAAGTGGAATACTGAAATTTTTACTTGAAAAATTAATTTTCTATAAAAAAACTCATTTTAAACCAAGCATTTTTATTTTTAATGGAATTTTCAACCAAAAAAAGAGACTAAGAAATATATATTTTTAACCAAAAATAGATTAGTTTAATGTTCAGTTAGAGAAATAAGTTTTGATCCAAATAAAATAAATTTGCAACGAAATATTTAAATTTTTCCCCAGACAAGTGAATTTTTTACCAAAAAGATCAACTTTCTACCAAAAAAGAATAATTTTTAACAAAATATGTACATGAATTTCCAACCAAATATTTTAATTTTTAATGGAATTTTCAACCAATAGTAGCATTTTCAATGAAAAATGTGAATTAGGCATCAAGTCAATTTTTTTATTCTACCACAAAAGACAAAGTTTCAACAAAATACATACATTTTCAAACAAATAGCTAAATGTTCACCCGAAGGAGATAACAGTTAAACCAAAAATGGAAGAGTTAAATTTTCAATTAAAAAGTTAATTTTCAATTAAAAAATTAATTTTCAATTAAAAAATTAATATCCATTTAAAAAAATTGATTTTCAATCAAAAAAATTAATTTTCAATTTAAAAAATCCCTTTCAAACAAAAAAAAACGAATTTTCAAATAAGTGGAATAATAACTAGAATAAATAAATAGAATATAACTATTTATTTTTTTAAAATTATTTTTTTAATTGAAAATGTAACTATTCCAATTGCAATATTTAATTGGAATAGTTACATTTTCAGTTAAAAAAAAAAATAAATAAAAAATAGTTATATTTTCAAACAAAGTGATGCATTTTTAACTAAAATGATTCATTATTTTAGTTGAAAATTCATTTTTTTTAAATTAAAATTCAATTGTTCCAGTTGAAAATTCATCACTTTGTTTTGCAATCTAAGTATTTTTGTTTAAATTAGTTTTTTTGGTTGAAAATTATTTATTTTTTCAACTGAAAATGTATCTACTATTCCAATTGAATATTGCATCACTTTAGTTCAAACTTTATCTCTTTGGTTGAAAATTGTTTATTATAACAGAAAATTTAACTTCCATTTTTGTTTGACAATTTTTTTTGTTTATTTGTAAATTCCTCTATTTTTTTGAAAATTCGTCTTTTTTGTTAAAATTCTTGGAAAAACACTGGAATTGTCGGGTATTTTTTTCCAGGAGTTGATTAGACACCCTGTGACACTATCTTGACCCTATTTTTTAAATGTTGTGACACTATTTACACTATTTTCGATCTCTAAAGTGAGCCCGAGGCCTGAAAGTATTCAATTTATTTGAGATAGATCAGGAAATGACACGATTTTTTATAATTACAGTGAAGCTGGGCCACTGATGTTGTCTCCGACGGGCCAATTTATCGTTCCATCGTCTTGTCCCAGCTTTTTATTAGTCAGCTTCATCACCGAGAACTTGGAAGAAGCCAGTAAACGATTGCTGCATTATAATAAGTAAGTTTTTAGAAATTTTTTTCAGTATTTAGTCCTTAAAGCGTGCTTAAATTTAATGTTTTTGGGAATAACTCGATGAACCTTCATTTTTTGACTAAAAATTTAATTACTCAATTTTTGGTTGAAAAATTATATTTTTTAGTTGCAAATTCGTATTTTTTGGTAGAAATTAATCTTGTTGGTCGAAAATTAATCTTTTTGTTCAAAAATTCAAATATTCTAGTGAAAGATTCATCATTTCAGTTTAAAATTAATCTTTTTGGTTTAAAATTCAACTATTGCAGTTAAATATTTACAATTTTATTTGAAAATCTATGACTTTGTAAATGTAACTATTTTTTTTAAATTTAGGTTATTCTTGTTGAAAATAATTTTTTTAAACTGAAAATTTAACTTATTCCAATCAAAAATTCCATAGTTGTAGTTGAAAATTCATCTGTTTGATTAAGCATTCATTTTTTGAACTTGAAACTTAATCATTTTAGTTTTGTTTGACAATTTATCTTTTTTAGTAAAAATTAATTTTTTTTTGTTTTAAAATTCAACTATTTTAGTTGAAGATTCATGGTTTTAATTTAAAACTCTTATGTTTGGTTTAAAATTAATTTTTTTACGAAAAATGTTACTATTCCATTTTCGGTTAAAAATTATTATTTTTTAGTTGAAAACTCAACTATTTTATTAAAAATTCATGTATTTTGTTGAAAAATTCACAATTATTTCAAAAAATTCATAAGGATTTCAGAAGGTTTAATGAATTTCAAAGATTTCAACAAGCGTGCAGTACATCCGATTTTAAAAATTTCAAAACATTTCAATGATTTTAAACGATTTCAAAAGGTTTGAACCAAGTTTAGAAGATTTTAATGATTTCAAACAAGTACAAAAAATTTCACAAATATTTCAAAAGTTTTGACAAAGATTTCAAAGATTTCACAAAAATTTCCCAAAGATTTTGAACATTTCATAAAGATTGCCAAAATTTCCAAATATTTTAAAACCTTCAAAAGATTTCAAAGATTTTAAAAAGATTATAGTAAACCTGATTTCTAAGATTTCAAAATATTTTACACAGATTACAAATATTTTAATGATTTCAATGAATACAAAAGATTTCAGAAAGATTTCATAAAGATTTTAAAACCAGATTTCAAAGATTTCAAAAAATTTAAAAGATTTAAAATATTTCAATGATTTCAAACGAATACGAAAAATTTCACAAATATTTCAAAGATGTTAAACCATTTCAAAAGGTTTCAACAAATTTGAGAAATTCTTAAAAGATTTCAATGATTTGAAACGAACACAAATGATTTCACAAACAAATTTTAAAGAAAGTTTTCACAAAAATTTCAAGGATTTTAAATAATTTTACAAAAATTTAAAAAGATTCAAAAATATATCACAGAAATTTCTAAATTTCACAAAGTTTTTAATTATTTCAAGAGATTTCAAAAGATTTCAAAGATTTCAAGGATTTCAAAGACGACTTATGTTCGCAAAAAATTAAGAATTTGTTTATTTATTAATGAAATATTTGTAAAAAATTCCAAGCGTCAAAAACTCATAAATATTGTTTAATCTGACTCAAAATTTCTTTAAATCTTGTAAGATAAACAAAAATTCTTAGAAATTCTCTAGATTCTTTTTCGACATACTTTCAAAAAACTTTTTCAATTTTTTGAAGAAATCTAGGAAAATTATATTTATACAAAATTAAAGTAAATAAATACAGAAACTCAAAAAATAAATGTTTTATTTTTTATTAAATATTTATTCCCTTCTAATCATAATTTTCCTAAGATTTTTTTCCTTTCTTTACTAAAAAATCTTTTTTGATTGTAAATTCAACCATTTTTTTGAAAATTCGTCTTTTTGGTTTGAAGATTCGTTTCTTTTTCGTAGAAATTTCATCTTTTTTTAATTAAAATTGCAACCGTTTGTATTAAAATTAAAATCTGTTTTGGTTGAGAATTCAGCTATATTGTTGAAATTTTATTTTTTTAATGATTTCAACTGTTTTTCGTTGAGAATGCATCATTTTAGTTGAAAATTCGTATTTTTGTGTGGGTAATTGATTCTGTTCTAGTTGAGGATTCAACTTTTTTGTAGAAACTTGGTCTTTTTTTGGATGAAAATTCAGCATTTTTTTTAATTGGTCTTTTTGCTTTGAAAATTAATCTATTTTGGTAGAAATTTAATCTTTTTTGATTAAAATTTCAACTGTTTGAATTAAAATTACAATCCCTTTTTGGTTGGGCGTTCATCTATATTGTTGAAAATTCGTTTTTCTTTTATGAATTTAACTGTTTTTGATTTGAAACTAACATCTCATTAGATTGCAATATCAACTATTACATTTTTCGTTGAGAATGCATAATTTTAGTTGAAAATTCTTATTTTTTAGTAACAAATTGATTTTCTAGGTAGAAAACTCATGTCTTTGTTAAAAATTAATTCTTTCAACTGAAAATTCATGTATTTTGTTAAAAATTCGTCTGTTTTGGTAGAAAATTTAAATTTCAATTAAAATTGAATTTAAAAAAGATTATAGTAAACCTTATTTCTAAGCTTTCAAAAGATTTAACACAGATTAAAAATATTTTAATGATTTAAATGAATACAAAAGATTTCAGAAAGATTTCAGAAAAATTTCATAAAGTTTTTAAAAGAATACAAGAATTGCAAGGAGTTCAAAAAAGTACACCAAATTTGAAAGATTTCAAAAAATTTGAAAGATTTTTATTATTTTAATTAATTCGGTTTTAGTTTAAAATTAAATTTTTTTTTGTTCAATTGAAAACTCATCTCTTTGGTTGAAAATTCATTTTTCTGTTCTTACCTTCCCTCACTTCCTCTACTTTTCCCTCCCCGAATTTCCTCTACTTTTCCCTCCCCGAATTTCCTCTACTTTTCCTCCGCTAATTTTCGCTTACTTCCCCTTTCCTCTTTTCCTCTACTACCCCTTCTCTCATTTTCTCTCAGCACATTTATCCTCACTTCACCTGCTTCCCCTCCCCTTATTTACCCTCCCTTCCACTACTTTCCCTCCCCTCATCATTTTCACTTCCCCTTCCATCATTTCCTCTTATTTCCCCTCTCTTCATTTCCACTACTTCCCGCTCCCTCATTTCCCTCACTTACTTTTTTTCCCTGATTCTCCAATAACTTGCCTTAATTTCTCCTACTTGCCCTCCCCTTATTTCCATTTACTTCCTCTACTTCGCTTCCACGCACTTGCCCTATCCCCCCATATTTCCCTTTACTTCACCTTATTTCCCTACACTTCACCAAATTTCCCCCTCCCTCCTTACACGTCCATCACTTCACACTTCGCTACCCCTACCTTCCCTAACTTCTTCCCCCTCTCCTCACTTCTCCAGTTAACACTCCGCTTCCCCAACTTTCCTTCCCGAGCTATCCTTTCCCTTCTCATTATTTTCCCTTTCCATCACTTTCTCTTCCATACTTACCTGCACTACCCTACTATCCATCCCTTCACTTCCCTCACTACACTCTCTTACTTTCCTTAACTTTCCCTCCCCTTATTGTCCTTTACTTCTCCTACCTCTGTACCACAAATTTGTCCTAACCCTCGCCTTCCCCCCTAATTCCCTGTACTTCACCTTATTTTCACAAAATTTGCCAACTTTCCCCCTCTTTTCCTCTCACATCCCGTAGTTTCCCATCCTTCATTTCCCGTCACTTACTTGACTTACCCTTCCCTCATTTTCCTTCTCCCTCCCTCCTTACACTCTCATTGAAGTGATGGGAGTAATGGGAAGTAATGGGAGCGAAGGGTGAAGACCCTCCGCTACTCCTCCCTTTCCTTAATTCTTTCTCATCTACTTCCGTCTCTCCTCACTTCCGCAGTTAACACTCCTCTTCCCCAACTTTCCTTGCCGAGCCATCCTTTCCTGTTACCTTCCTTTCCCATCACTCTTCCTTCCCTACTTACCTGTACTACCCTAATATCCATCCCTTCACGTCCCTCACTACACTCTCTTACTTTCCTTGACTTTGCCTCCCCTTATTTTCATTTACTTCCCCTACTTCTCTACCACGAATTCGTCCTATTTCTCACCTTTTCCCATATTTCCCTGTTCTTAACCTTATTTCCTCCCACCTCACCAACTTCCCCCCTCATTTAATCTCACTTCCCATAGTTTCCCATCCTTCATTTCCCGTCACTTCCTTGACTTACCTTTCCCTTATTTTCCTTCTCCCTCCCTCATTACACTCCCATTACTTCACCCTTTGCTGCCCCTTCCATTCCTTAATTCTCCCTCATCTACTTCCGACTCTCCTCAATTCCGCAGTTAACACTCCCCTTCCCCAACTTTCCTTGCAGAGCCATCCTTTCCTTTCCCACCACTCTTCCTTCCCTAATTACTTGCACTACCCGAATATCCATCCCTTCTCATCCCTCACTACAATCTTGCTTTCCTTAACTACCCCTCCCCTTATTTTTATTTACTTCAACATCCTTTCCCCTATTCCCCTTTACTTCACCCTATTTTCCTTCACTTTATCCCCCCCTCACCCCACTTCACCAACTTCCCTCCTCATTTCCTCTCACTTCCCATACTTTCCCACACCTCATTTCCTCTCTCCCTCCCTCCTTACACTCTCATCACTTCACCCTTCGCTTCCCCTCCCTTCCCTCACTTCTTCCTCATCTACTTCCTGCTCTCCTCACTTCCGCAGTCAACACTCCCCTTCCCCAACATTCCTTCCCGAGCCATCCTTTCCCATTACTTTCTCTTCCCTACTTACCCGCACTATCCTACTATCCATCCCTTCACTTCCCTCCCATACTATATTACGTTCCCGAACATCCCTCCTCTCATTTTCCCTCATTCACCCATATCTCCCCTCCCGTCATTTCGCTTGACTTCACCTTCCACCTCTCACCTTATTTCAACTCGCTTCCCCTACTTCCCCTTCCATTACTTCACCCGACGATACGCCTCCCTTCCCCAAACTATTCCTCTTCTACTTTCCCCTCTCTTCACTTACCCAGCTAACACTCCCCTGCCCCAACCATCACTTTCCCTCCACTACGTACACGCACTACCATACTAGCCCTCCCTTCACTTCTCTCACTACACTCTCTTACTTCTCCCCTCCTAATTTCCCCTTAGTTCCTCTACTTTTCCCTTGCCTCATTTTCCCTACTCCCCCACCCCTAATTTCCGCTCATATCCCTTACTTCGCCCCTCCTCATTTCCAATCGGTTCCCCTACTTCCCCTCCCTCATTCCACCTTCTCTTTCTTTCCCCACTTACCCATCCCCTATTTCCCCTCACTTTCCCTATTTCTCCCACCTCCCTCCCTTATTTCCTCTCACTTCCCCTCCCATAATTTTCTCTCACTTCACCTCACTACGCCTGCTCGAAAATAAATAGTACTGGAAAAAAAGCTGAAAATTTCAGGGAATTCTTTTCCAGGATTTGAGTAGACATCCTGTTCATCACATTCTTTTTATTTTCACTTCCTACTGTTAAAAATGTAATATATTTTTTGTCAGCATCAAGCACGTGGAGCGCGAACTTCATAAAAGAGCAATTCGTGATCTTGGCTTGGCTGCACTGAACAAGGACGATAGCATAACACCTGATCTCATGATCCAGTGTTGCGAACGACTACTTCTTCATAAAGGAGTTTTGGCACCAGCTCTCGAAGGTGTGATGCTCTGGGTGACACATTATTATTCAGTAATGAGTGACGGCGTCCTGTGCGTGCCATGGGATTGGAAATTATAATTAAGCAATTATTGGGAAGTTGAAACTACAAAAACATTTTAGAATTCAGGTTCTGCCTATTGGGAATGGTGGTCGATCATTTCGCCATCTGGTGCCGAAAACTAGAACTAGAAAGAATAGGCAGTGAGGTATCTTTCCATCGACATATAGAAATGAGATGGCTACTCCATGGGCGAAACGCGAATGACAATTAGAAAGAGAGGGATGAGAGTGGTGGGCCCTCTGTCTCTTTCTGGTAAAAGGTGATTGGTCTCGAACATCGACATAGAAATACTTGACCAATCACCTTCGACCAGAAAGAGACAGTTGGCCCACCACTCGCTTCCTTCTCTTTCTAATTGTCATTCGCGTTTCACCCACGGAATAGCCAGTCTATTTCTATATGTCTATGGATCTTTCACACGATTGCAGATCTCCACTTTGGGGTTCTTTCACACGATTGCAGATCCGCAACTTGCGGACTTGCTCAAGTCATGTTTTGTTAAAATAGAGATTTTTCCGTCTGCGGAAAAATCTACAAATGACGGTAATTTGAATCTTTGAGTTTTCTTGAATAGAAAATTGAATGTGTTTCATATAATAGGCAAATGTATTTAGCTAAAGATAATTATGGAAGAATAACGGCGATGCATTAAATAGATTTTTCAATGTTTTGAAGAAAAGAAACAGACACATGCAATCAGCTGATTTCTCTCCAAGTTCTGTGTGCATGAGTTTTGGGTTTGTCGTGTTTTATATGGCTTTTTTGACAAAATAATATTTTTGTGCACAGAAGAAAAGTGTTTTCGACATTTATGAACATAATGACATCATGCTTTTGCAAGCAATAGCCGGTATAAGTTTTGCGGCACGTTTTTGAGCAAGCAAAGACGTTACTCTAGATGCGGCACGTCACTAGCGAACCTATAGTAAGTTCCAAGAACTAAGAAATGCCATTAGTTAAAAAGAGATGGAGATATAACCAATGGTATATTTTTAGTTCTTGAAACTTCTTATAGGTTCGCTAGTGAGGTGCCGCATCTAGGTTTATAATATCTTTGGGTTAGTGATCCCAACTTTGGCATGTTGAGCTACTGCGCTTGCCCGGCGCAGCGGCCTTCATTGGTCGCTGTCGGCGCGCGATTCAAACCGGGTATAATAAACCATTATAAATTGCACAATGCGTAATTTCTGATATTAATGTGCGATTTATAATAATTATCAACTTTAATTTCAACCATTGTTGATTATACCCGGCTTAAATCGCGCGCCAACAGCAACCAATGGCTTGTTTTGTGAACTTTAAAACAATAATTCAATAATAAAAATAAATCTTTATCCAAAACAAAGCGTTTTATATAGAATTTCCATCTTATACAAGAAAAATGTTATCCAAAATATGCAAAGAATATGATTAATAGATGATTGAAATTGAAATACGAATTCTAACCTAACTTTTAGGTCAGATTTTGTAGATAGTAAATATTTTATGTATAAATTAATAAAAATGTACTTTGAATTCATGTTTGATTCCAGATAAGTTTATTCAAGTTTATAATGTGTTGAAATTCACAATAAATAGTACACTGATTGTTATTTTTTAGAAAAATTTTTTATCAAAAAATATTTCCCTGTATGAGATGTAAATTCCATCTAAAACACTTTATTTTTGATGAAGACTTATTTTTAGTGTACAATAAATATTTTGAACTTCACAAAAAAAATTGTAAAAACACTTTTATGCGCAAATTAAAATGCATTTTTGAAAATCATACCTACTATTTCTAGTTCTGATTTTTGCCACCAGACGACGTATCGCAGTTCAACTACTCCCCATATCCCGCTTATAAAAGCGGTAATCTGTAATCTGCATAGATTACTTTTCATGGATGCACAGAATAGAATAATAAAATTATGCATAATAGCGGCAGTAGGGTGGTTCAAAAATGTATTTGATTTTTTCTCTCTCGAACTTTCATGCATATCGCTACGTTACGTATTTCCCATAAGAAAAAAAGACGTTTTTGTAAGTTTTATTCAGAATCGTCAATATTGGGTGAATCGAGTTGAAACTCAACACTTCTCTTCACAATTAGCCATAGAATGCGAATCAAAAATAACTTTTTTAACATCATTCCCATAGGTCTGTTTTGTAGGGTCCAAAAGAAACCCCATAAATGAAAAAAAGTGAATTTTGCGAATTCTCGGCTCTAATTTTGATTTTTCTGCGTTTAAAAAATATACAAATTGTTTCTGATATCTAAAGTATTATTTTCTACTGATAATTCGATATTTAAATAAATTGTTCAAACAATTTATTGTTTTTGCCATTTTCTCTTAGAGTAGAATTAGGAAGTCGTGGTTTTTTCCGAATTTTTCAACTTATGTATTTGCAATTCTTCAGTTAGAGCGAAGCGATAATCAATTAAATTTAACTGAATTAATTATTTAACCCAATTATTAGTATTTATAACAATATTCTCTTACCATAGAATAATGCTTTGAATATTGTTAGAAAGTTGTGATTTTTTCTAAAATTTAAAACTTTTTGTCTAATGTTCACTTAAAGTGAGATATAATTAATGCAATTTAGCAAACATAATTGTTTAAACAATTAATTATTAATTATATCTATTATACATCAGATAATTACTAGAATGTTTAGTTTATTCTGCAATTTTTAACTTTGCTTTGCCTTTTTAATTATGAACAAATAATAAATAAACATTGGATAGAATCGTTTTTTAAGCAATCTTTTTCTATTTTCTGAATATATTATTCTAAAATAATACAGATATTTGGAATATTCTTCAAATTTTCTGTATAGATTATATTAAGTGTAGATTTTCTTCGAATTAGCTGCTGAGAACCTTTTTGTTTAAATTAATAATAATGTTTATTATTTGTTCCTAACTAAAAATTCAACGAAAATTTTAGAAAAAACCGCAATTCTTGAGCATTACTGTAAGAGAAGATTTATATAAACAATAAGAAATTGCTCAAACAATTGTTTTGGTTAACTTGCATTAATAATGGTTTTACTAGGTAAAAAGTGGACAAAAATTAAAAAAATTAAGAAAAAAACCGCAAGTATCTAGCATTATTCAAAGATACTATTATTAAAAATAATAAATTGTTTAGATTTTTCAGAAAAACCGCAACTTTCTAGCATTATTCAAAGTGAATAATATTATAGATAATAATAAACTGTTTAAAAACTTATGTTTATTAATTTGAATTAATTATTACATCACTCAAATGGAAAAGTGGAGAAAAATTGGAAAAGTTTAGAAAAAATTGTAATTTTCTAGCATTTTTCTAAGTGAATATTATTATAAATACTGATTAGTGACTTAAAGTTGAAAAATTCGTAAAAAAAACCTCGACTTTCTAACTCTATTCCTAGATCAAGTTGTTATAAACAATGATAAATTGTTAAAACAATTTATTTTAACATCTAATTATCGGTAAAAAGTAATGCTTTATGTATTAGATACAACTTTTATTAAAAACCCCGCAAAAAAATATAATTTGCGCCAGAAACTCGTAAAATCCAATTTTTCACTTATGTGGTTTTTTAGGATCCTATCAAACAGACTCAATTCATCTAATATTGACAATTCTGAATGAAAATTACAAAACCTCTAAATATAATTTTTAAACGCATTTATTTTTTTATGGATTCGACAAAATATGCGGGCGATATGCATATAAGTGCAAAAAAATATATTTGGACCACCATAAGCGGCAGCGATATTTAAATGTGTAATCTCGCGCTTTCTTCGATGCTAATATGAATATATATATGTCTAGTCTTACCGAGAAAGAAAACAGTACCTGTAACTCTAGCTATATTTGAAAGTATGCTATTTTGTAATAGTCAATGGAATCGAATAGATATGTGAAAATTTGTTTATCTCAGGATCTGCTCAGTAACAATTTGAATTGTAAAAATGTATAAAAGAAAGCGGCCAGAGACATAATGTGCAGTTTTTCATATTAACCCTCACAGAAATAGGATATCCCGGAGTATCCCATTTTATGCTGTTTATGTCGTGGGTTATCCCAGGGATAACTTGTGGGGATATGCTGCAAGCGGATATTTTGATATCATAGGGGTATCCCCAGGATACATACAAATTTTAATATCCTACTTTGGGCATTTGAATATCCCAGAAACATTCCATTGACATCCTGGATATCCTGGGGATATCAAAGGACAATGTTAAAAATTGATCGATTTTCGCCCCGCTCCGGAAAGTTTTCTAGCTATTTGAAATTGTTCTAATAGACTTGTATTTGATGGGAATACATGTTTAAAACCGGTATACTTCGTGGAAATATCTCCAGTTTGCAATACATGCGCAAAAGCATATAAACATTCTTTAACCGCTGAATGTGGATTCTTGGAAATCAAACGATTTTCGCCCCGCTCCGGAACGTTTTCTAGCTATTTGAAATTGCTCTTGTAGGCTTGTATATGATGAGAATACATGTTTAAAACCGGCTTACTCCGGGGAAATTGATCAAGTTTGCCATACATGCGTAAAATCATGTAAGCCTTGTTGAACCGCTGAAGGTGGATTCTTGGAAATAGATCGATTTTCGCCCCGCTCCGGAACATTTTTCTGCTATGTTAAATGATTCTAGTAGGCTTGTATTTCATGGGAATATACGTATAAAACCGGCGTACTGCGGCGAAATTGTCCGTATTCAGAGATACGGTCAGTATCGTTTTTGAATCCCCCTTCAGCGGTTAAACAAGGTTTATATGATTTTACGCATGTATGGCAAACTGGAGCTATTTCCCCGGAGTACACCGGTCTTAAAAATGTATTCCCATCAAATGCACGCCTATTAGAGAAATTTTAAATAGCTAGAAAACGTCCCGGAGCGGGGCGAAAATCGATCGATTTCCCTTTATATATATTTGGTTATCCCTGCGACAACCCGGGAAATAAATGGGATATTCCGGGATATCCAATTGCTGTGCGGGAAGGACCTGAAGGTTTCAAAACGAAATGTTTTTTAATAACGCGCTTTCATTCTACTGGCGAATATTGACGATACGATTGATGAAAGCGCTTTTTAGTTTAATTCTTGTAGAAAATTTGTAAGATATTTTTCTAATCTAATTATTGATGATGAAGTGGAGCGACATTGCTGAGAAGATTTTTAGCTTCTCAAATGGGTTTTGAACTACCTCGTATTTCAAATCTATTTTGATACGTGATATTTCAATTGTGAGTAGGAACATTATTTCTGGACTAAGCAAAATGCTTCCTGACTTAGGCTTAACTTTAAGGAGTAATCGAAATGCTTCATATATTTTTATCTATCTTGTTTGAAAGAAGTTAAATGAGTTTCAAATAAATAATTTAAGAGCTAATATCTTTAGTTCCTTCTTTAAGATTTGTAAATTATTTCACTTTTTAATGGATGAATTCTACGCCATATTGCCTTTTAACCGTTAAGTCTGGACACGTGCGGTCTCGTAGATCGCACCATGGTTCTTATATGTGGATTCCTGCCCCCCTGGCCTTCTTCGAGGCTGCCGTTAATTATAGCTTTAGTTTTAGTTGCGCTTTCGCCAAGGTAGGTGGACAACGTGCGGTCCTGCGTGGAATTGGTCAGTAATATCAATTAAAAGCTTATAGTGTGTCCGTGAGACCGCACGTCCACGATAGCGTCAAAATGTTATATTTCGGTTTCAATTTGTTTCAAACTATTTAAAACGCAAAATGTCATACACAAACAAACTTTAGCTCGATGTGGGTACCCCAGAGTACAGAACGCAGCTGTTCTGGAAAAAGTTTACGTCTCAATTATCCCTCATTTGAGCAAAAAGTGACAAATTATTATGGGCTTATGGTCGTGCGGTCTCCCAGTCCGTACCATGCTTCTGATATGTGAATCGCTGTTGTAAACGATTATCAATAATAAAATTTGATCAAATTGATTAATTTCTCACTTATTCCAATTTCCCTTCATGTACTTGTATAAGTTAGCTAAGTTAGTTCCAAGATACGTTCCTGGTGAAGATTGACCGAGGCGGTTACCACAAAAATTCCAAACGGGAGTAGGTAATCTCGCCTAAAAATTATTATCGCTACAAATGCTTCTGCCGTGAACAGGCGTTTCTTGGCTTTTTATGCCGTTTCTTTTGTTCTTTTTCTCTTTTATAACTAGCATCGAAGAGTCCTCTCCCCACCTGCAGTAAGGAGAAAGGGCTCCTAGTTCTCCACCTCAGCACCGGAATACAGCCGACCCTGTTACCGAGGGAACGACACCCGCCTCTCACTTCCTCTCGTAGGAAGCAGTTTGGAATCCCTCCCTCCCTCAACAGCGGCTGATAAGGACTAATGAAGGAAGGACAGGACGATAAGATGGACGAATCGGAAGCGGACCTCATCGGCTATCTTTCTCCCGACCGTCGCGAATTATAGAAACTAGGTTCGTGTGCATGAGCCCTTCCCCTTATCATGTAATTCCTTACGTTCCTTTAATACACCGGTTAGCGTGAAAAATCCTTCTTAGCGTCTGTGAATCCACAGTGTCAACAAGAGGCATCAGACCTGGCGTCCTAATTATGTACGGTAGGACTCTGATTCCTTTCATGATTTAGCCAAGTGATTTTATCGTTTCCAACGGTTTTTCACCTTTTTGTTACATATATTTTTTTACTCCTTGGCTGAATTATCTCTAATTGATTTAAAGATCATTACATCTGCTGCTATTTGTACCTTGTTTTGGATATTAATTAATAATATGCACCTATAAATTTTGTTTATATTCTGGAGTGCCGAATGCTAGGAATTAATCGTTGATATTTATTGTGACTTAATTTAATTGCAATTTATTATTTATTTCTCTTGCGACCTTCCCTTTATATTTTTGAGTCTTATGATGACCCTTTGGTAGTGTTTGCGATTCCCTTGTAATTATCCCATATTTAGCGAACTTTTGTGCTTCGTTTGAATTACCCCATAATTTTGAAACTCGCGTGATTTGACCCTTTGCAAGTAATGTTTGCGATTCTCTTCAATTATCCCCATAATTTCAAGACCTTTTGTAATGAAAAAACCCGAAACTCTTATAATTTCTAGACCCCATGACGTCCTCATCAATATTTGCGACCCTTTTGCACTGACTATATAATTTTGAGACCCCGCAATGCCTCCAATAATATTTGCGATCCTTTGCGATTTTCTCCCTTTTCGATCAATTCAATTAGCGTACCTCGGTCCTTATACCATAAATTATTACCTTTTATAATGTCGAGATTTTCCCCTTTCCGATCAATTTAATTAGCGTACCTTGACCCTTATACACTAAATTATTACCTTTTATAATGTTGAGATTTTCCCCTTTTCGATGAATTTAATTAGCGTACCTTGACCCTGTAAGGATAAATTTCAGGGAAACTTATTTTTACATGGCCATGCCCATTATCGCAAAATATCTCAAAGCAAAAAAAAATACTTCAGACTAAATCAGTAAAATTGCTTAATGGATCGTTAGGCGCACATGCGCCAACCGGACACTCAAAACACAAGTAACCTGCGTGGGCCAGGTCTTTGCCCGGGCTGGCTTCAGCCCTTTGATTAAAGTTATTAGTAGAGGGGATGGGTCAGCCTCGTGGAGAAAAATTAAGGTGTGGTAATGCCATCTTACTCGTGAATAAAAAAAACGTGCGGAGATATGATAAAATGGCGTGTACAGTTTTATTTAAAACAAAAAAAGAGGTCCAGCTATTCGCTGTGACAAGATTCTTCATTGTCAGGCAGGCAAGGCCATGAAGTCGAATTGCACATTTTTCTACAGAAAAATTGAAGAATCGACAGCAAGTTACATTGGTCGGTAGCTCATAACCACACCTGACCTGCCCAGGAAGTAACAAAAGGGTAGGTCTTACCCGGTAGCATAATTGAACGCCAGTTAAGTGGTTTGCTATAATAGGTAGAAGTTAATGTACTACGATAATTTTATAATACCTGATTTCGGAGCATGCAACGATTGGAAGAGAACCAAATTAGGTGGTGCTGAGCTGTTCAGCCGATACTCAAGGGGTTAACGCCGAAACATTAAACTGGTAATTCAATCGACCATGTCTATGTAACGATACGTAAGCAGAAAACTCCCTATTTAAATCAAGACATAGTCAAATTTGTGGAGCGAAAATCTACTACCGATACGAGGCCAAGATGGTGTCGTGAGCCCTCAAATGGCGCTGCCGATAACTACTAGG
Source organism: Andricus grossulariae (assembly GCA_011634705.1). Classification (NCBI taxonomy): domain Eukaryota; kingdom Metazoa; phylum Arthropoda; class Insecta; order Hymenoptera; family Cynipidae; genus Andricus; species Andricus grossulariae. Next base: position 16,254 of record JAABKJ010002917.1, read on the forward strand.
CGTGGTACATTATGGTTCGCGTGGCGAAAACGAAAGCCTTCGGAATCACTGATTCCGTCTCGAAATGTAAACTATTAAAATACTCTAAGCATGCCGATTGCCTTGGAGTCCCACGAGGGTCCTTGTGTCCTTTTGCTAAAAGCGTAAGCAAAACAAAAGAATGATTCTACATAGTTAAATCTGAGGACTGAATCCCATCAAAGAGAACACGAAGATCCGCGAGTATCCCAAACCTCCCGGCGACAAGAAGCTAACCTTACCTCATACAGAATAAAACTGACTCTACGTTAACTGGCTATCTTAGCAAAACAAAAAGAGAGAAGGTTTAGTCGGCGTGCGTGGGCTCTCGCTGCGTGGCTGCTGAACGACTGAGAGCGTGGCTTGTGGATGTCGAACGCGTCGTCCTGCCCGCCTTTGGGGTGAGTCCCCACCGGTCGGCGCTGATTGCTTGCTTCCTCGGCGCTGCTGTGATTTTGGTGCTGTGTCGGTCGACTCGTTCTCGGCCGTACCACCAAAACGAAAAGAGGTACAGGGGCGACTCAATTGAAGGCGGTAATTAAGTAAAAATATCTAAGAGTAGATCCAAAGCATTTCCGGTAGATGAGGAAGCTCTCTTCCTCTATGGCAAGAGAGTTGTCCGCATTTGGTACATATACGACAACAAATCGGGGACAACCAGACCTGATTCGCATCCCATCGCGGAAATCTTGAGTAGGCTGGTTCCTCAACTAGTGCCGTAGCGTCGAGGGCCCTGTTAGTGAACATGAGGATTACTGGTGCAGACCAAGGTATAGCTCCGAGGCTACTTAGTTCATTCCTAAGGTCTATGGATAATAAGCCGGCGTCATCCCTGGCTCTGGAGGCATTCAAGGATTCCAAACAGGTTCCAGCACTATTGGAGACAGCAAACGGAAAGCCGGGAACTAGATTCAACACGAGAATCTCCGTTCTTAGACAACGACGGCAGCAAGTGAATCTCAGTTCTCTGGTGCCCTTCAGAAATCCCAACTCCCTCGATGTCCCCCGTTGATTGAAGGTCGACACAAGGTCATAGCAGAACAAAATAACGAAGCCGAATTAATCCTTAATTCTTAAATCTAACTTAAATTATGCCCCTGGAGTATCGTGCCACGCAGCGGAGGGTACCCGAATTCAAATAATAAATAAATAGCAGTTTTGATTATTACCCACGTCTGCCGAAATTCTTTTAGAGAACCCCTTTTGCATTTATCTTTAGGAACGCCTTTTTGCGTCTACCTTTGAGAACTTCCGGGTATTTGATTTTGATACACTTTTTTATATATATTTTGAGAACTCCTTTTGTGCGCATTTACGAGAACTCTCTTTGTATCTTATTCCGAGCAATCCTTTGTGTTTATTTTCAAGATCCCTCGATATATTCGCCCTTGAACCTCCTCAAGTACCCATTTCGGTAACCCCGTTTTCGGGTCCGTAGTGCGCTCATTAAAGAGACCACCTTATTCAATATTTGATTGGGGAAAAAGTAGCGTTACAAACTTCAAAGATACACTTTCCCTGCGGATAAACCAATTCGAATACTCAAAAGAATCTTTGGGGCCATGCCAACCCAAAAACAAATTGTATTATGGACAATCGGTGGTGATGTTTTTGCAATATTGGAGAGTAGTAATGTTTGGAAAGTCCAGTAGGCCGCAATCGCCTAATCTTATTGCATTTTTGGATTAAAGGATGTAAACCACAATTCTCCAAGTAATTAGTTCAATTTAAAAAGAATTTAAAACTAAAATATAAAATTGTTTGTGATTCAAAGTCGTTTAAAAACGTTGCAATCAATTTGTACTTCTAAATAATAATAAAAAGGCAATGTTTCTCAAGGCTTTAATTTTTTGTCGATGCTTCGGCCTGTCTTTATCGGAATCAAATAAAAAAAGTTTCAGTCACCATATGAAAATATTTATTGAGAAAAATTATTACAGAATATTTAGCGATGATAAATAACTAGTTACTTTTTTTGTAAACAACAGTCGTGAAGAATTTACTTTTGTAAATAAGGACCGACTTGGTAAATAGCTACATTTTCTCAATGTACATAGTTCACAAGTCTTCTTTACGAAAATCAATGCATTGTATTGTTTTTGCAAAGATTCTTTAATTTTCGTTGAATCAACGAATATGAATGAATTTTCAAATTATGTTGGCACAAACGAAATTAATGAATGAATTATTACATTTTTTTCGAAGTTATACTTCGTACATAAATTAAACAAAACAGTATTGCTAAGCGATTTCATACTGTATAAAACGGTTATTTGTACCGAAATTTCAGTACACATAGCCCTGGCCTTATTTTATATTACCTAAAAATATTTTTCCTTAACACTGACATTTTTTACATCAATAAAAAGATGGATGCTTTTATTTAGCACTACATACTCTTGAAGCTATTCACGTTGGAAAATTATTAAATTTAAAAATTATTCATTTTAAAAGTAAGTAGTAAATACATACGCGCAAAGCGCGCGTTCACGTCCCTGCATTTTTATTGTTCAATATTAAAAACATAAAGTTATAAAAATGGTAGAAACAAGTTTGATAAATTATGAAATTGTTAATTCCAGGTCCTTATTTTTATCTACGATATATAGTTTAAGTTACCCATGTATCGCCGGTTGACATAACCATATTTCTTTACTTACGCTGATCTCGTATGTAATGTAAACATTGATATCTCAGAAGGACAAGCTTGACTATAACTTATGAGATGAAAACTAATGAGTATATTATACAATCTAAGGAAGCGCCTGAATGATCACTGGTTAGACTGTCAACCAAATTCCGCATTAACGCAATAATCAGTTTTTTCCACTAGCTGCAGAAAATGGTGATCGTTTATACTCTGGCCTTTACCTGGATGGTCATCCTTAATTCTATTGGTAATTATAATTCTATACTATATTTATAATTTTAAACGTTTTTGAGCTTATCGCAAATAACAATTTGTCTTATGTAACCCCCATTCTATTCCAATTGCTACTCTTTTCAAAACTCTGTTTGAGTTTGTCCAAAATAAATTCGCATTTAACCTGAATTCATTCCGGTGGAATCCAGAATGTGTACGCTATACAAAATGGAATACAAAAAATATTGATTCGGATTTTGGCCGAATTTTAGAACCAGAGAGTGCATTGAGTTAAAATTGAAACGGAAATATTTATCCGTCTTACTCCGAATCATGGTTACAAATCGGTGACAGACATCATAAATGATGAGAATGTTAAAAGAATGGCTTCCAACCCTTCAAATACAGAATTGTTGTCATATCTGAAATGATTCCATAACGGTTTACCGAATTTCATACTCCCAAAACGTTAAAGATTTCTAATTGCGTTAATCCTATGATAAATATGCGTATTTAAACTTAAAAAGATAAATTACAGAGTTATATGGTTTAAATTCAGGTTTTGTAGCTAAAAGGTGACTGCCTGCATTCCCAAATTCGGATGACAAAACGGACAATTTTGGATTGATTCTGGAATTCAGAAAAATTGTCCGTAAACTGCAATCTGTCCGAAATTTCGAGTGGGTGCGCTGAAACTGAATCCGTATGGTGTACACATGTTTTCTATATTATCGCACGACTGCGGAAAGATTTATCTGTCCTCCCAGAATTCCCGTACATATGCGCATTTCGTACTGTAAAAAAACATACTAAATAAAATTCTTCCAGAATTCTTCCCGAATACTGTTCCCTGAATATTGCGGATCCAGGTTTCAATAAATTTCCTAGGGCAATCATACCTAAATGTCCTCTTAGCTTTTTCTCGCAATCTTGCTACGTACTAAGTGTTCATGGTATTGATGCATGAAAGAGGGGACAAAAGGGCATGGGTGAAGGGGGTGTTGGGTAAGATGGAGAAGAAAAGAAGGAATGAGGAAGAGGAATGGAGAAGGAAAGATTGTAAATAGGACAGGAAGTAGATACAATTAATCTGTAAATAATGTAAAAAGAAGATAACTATTAGGTATTAGCCGCGGAGGCAGAGTTTGGCAATGCGAGGTAAAGCGAGAAAGTAGGGACGTGCGTGCGAGGCGAGGCGATGCGAGGTAGGCAAGGCGATAACAGGGAGCTGTCTTAGAGATGAGGTGTGGATGGATATTAGTTTTTAAGGGTTAGTTTTAAGAAGATTCTGTAAAAAATGGAAGTGTGAGCAGTCAATTTTTTAAGGCCAGCAGGTCGGAAAATAAACGTTTATTTATCTACGAAGATACTTTAAAATATTCATTCTTTGTTTCTTCTTGCAGAGTTAAGCTCCCAGTTCGAGTGTCTTCCTAATGGCGCCCCTATTCCTGGCATTCCTCGTGGCGGCCCATCTTCTTCTTCTTCTTTTTCTGACATACAACATTCTCCTGCCAGGCATCTTTCTCCTGGCGAGCCTCCTATTCGTGTCCGGTCCAGGTCTCCTCCTCCACGCCATATAACTTCGATATCTGGGCATCTTTTTACTCAAGTACTTGGGTATCCCCTTGACCAGCTTCAATTTCTTCGACTTACTCCCAATAGAAATTCGAACCGAGTATTCATACTTCGAAGATACACTTTTCCTGCGGGTATACCAATTGAAATACTCGTAAGACGGAAAGTCTTTGGGCCTATTCCAAACCAAGAACAAATTGTATTATCAACACTCGATGGTGACGTCTTTGCAATATTGGAGAGTATTCATTTTTTTGCTGGAATATATACATATGATTCTCACGCTCGCGCTAAAGTACGTGCAAAAATAAACATTGAAAACGGCAGGATTGCCCCATTGACCGCAGAGCAACTTGAGGAATCTCCAATTGGCCACAAACGCAAAATCTTTGCTTATTATACAGTAAAGTCGATACAATAATGCAATTACAAAAAGTTTTAAGACCAAAATATAAAACTTGTTGTGATCCGAAGTCATCTTAAAATGTAACAAGTAACTTGCAATATAACAAATAATAATAAAAAGTCAATATACAATAGTTTGCAAGCCTGAAATCTTTTGGCAATACTTCAGACATTCTTTCTCATAAACAAATAAAAAAGTTGCATTTCAGTTCAGCAGAAGAATGTTTTTTGAAAAAAATTATTATAGATTTAGAATGACTACCCTCATGTAGATACGAAAAATTCCATTTCTATAGACAAAATTTCATGATATTAATTAATCAGCTAAACTAAATTTTTTTAAGTATAAGCCGTCAGAAATACGATCAAGATAACGCTTCTGGCATCACACCTGTAAATAAAAAATTTCTTAGATAAGTATACTTTCAATTAAAATCAATTTATAGATTGAATAGGACATGAACACATTATTAATGTGCGAAAAAAAATTCGCGTCGGTAATCAAACTATTCAAAATATTTGTGCACTCTACGATCGTAAGCGCTTGAAAAATATGATATTGTATTACAAGTATTTTATCATTTTACTGCATTTAAAACCTTTTAGGAAGAGAAATATGATAAGAAAAATGCTTAAAAAAGGTAATAGTTTTGGCAATTGAAAAAAAAACAAAAAATAGGAAACAAGTATGGAGTCAGTTATCTGATTTTGAGTTGCCAATATTTTTATTCCTATAATTAAAATCTGTTTTTGAACATATATATATTTATGTATAACAAAGACACTGAACACGTACTCGAGTTGCGGATAGAGGATCCCTGTTCCAAGGGTTTCTGCTGAATATGGTTACAATAATTAATTAATAAGCAGTCGCGGACAATTTTCTAGGGTGGTTCTCAACGGAATACCTCCCCTCCCCTCAGCCGAGGTGTAACAACCGTGCCGAAAACTGGATGACATCTGGATGAGGTGTCTTAAATGGTGACTTATCCTTGCATGCGGGTCTCTACAAGGACCGACAAACCCTTTCCCTAGCTGATCGTGCGAACAACAATGACACCACTAAACCACTAAAAAATGGTAGATTCGGTTAAAACGATCGAACGCGCAAAGCACCCGACGATGGGTCGGCGAACAGTGCCGATCACCCTAGAGTTCAAGGTTCACATTGAGTGGACGAATCGACTCAAGGATGACTTGCTAGACTGCTACAATGCCAGCATTATCCCTTTTCACCGAGGCTTTATGGCGCGTGTGCATACTCTGTGGTGCCAGAAACACCCAGAGCTTCAGCACGTTTCGCGTCAATTATTGCGAAATCAAGTCGTCTACCTCTCGAAAAAGAAATATGTACACGGAGCGCTTCCCCAGCTGAGATGGATACCTCCCTTCGTGAGGATATGTCGGAAGAGTCCGACCTCTGAACCATCAATTGTTCAGTTTATGGAGCTGCGAGAGATTTGGCAAGTGACATTTTGTTGACAAAATAAGGTGTTATCTGACGCAAGCAGGGGAATATAGAAGAGGAAGAGATGGGTCAGGGAGAATCAACAGTTTCTCGCTTATCCACTGAGCCTCTTCAGCGATCTCCCTGTTTCTGTCGAAAATCCACCCAAGCCCAACGAGGTAGAGACTTTTTGGAGAGAGGTATACAAGATCCCGAAATCACTGCAGTTGAAAGAAGATACTGAGAATATCATCCGCCTCAAGGAGTTTTGCGACAACTTCATAACATCTGAGGAGGAATTTCTATCAATCAATGCTGAAGAGATGAAAAAGCACTTTGTGGCACGAAGATCTTTTCCGCTGCAGGAGTAGATGTTATCAAGAACTTCTGGTGGAAAAAGTTGACTTCTACACACCAACATCAGGCCCGCATATTAACCTCATATTTAAAGTCGAAAACGCCCATTCCGCAGTGGCTGGTGTTAAGACGTACTACACTCTTACCGAAAAAGGCGACTTGTCCAACCCAGAGAATTACAGGTCAAAAACTGGTTTGAACAAGCTTATATAAGATCTTTACAGCTCTCCTAAATAACAAGATTGTTCAAAGAATTGAGCCTGTGTGGTGAAACCTGTACGATCGTGGCTCGAAAAAAGTTGTAGCAGGTTGCCGAGAGAACCTGCTAATTGACAAGCGCGTATGCAAAAACGCAGCAGCCCAACAATTTTCCGAGATATCTCTGCGGTGATACTAATCATCACGAGCATAACGTCAATCATGTATTTTACATGGAGGACCTGAAAATATATGCTGCTGGTGCAAGCGAACTTTGACTTGCTCTAAATGTTGTCAAGAAGTACATAAAAGAGATTGGTATGGACTTTGGATTGGACAAGTGTGCCAAGATTAATCTGAAGAAAGGAAAGATTATATTGGCATTCCCGATAACTCTCAGCCTGTGGATATAAGTGTTATTAGACTTCTTGACTCTGGAGAGACTTATACATACCTGGGCGTGCCTCAAATCCGCATTTAGGACGTAACATCAGTGAAGGAGTCTTTCCGAAGCAGATACAAGGAATGTCTACGACAGATTTGATATTAAAATCTGTCGGCTTCAAACCAGGCATCTGCGACTAATATGCTTGCCGTCCCGGTTCTACTATACTCGTTTTGGACGTTTCAATGGACGAAAAATGAGCTTACGGCCCATGGTATCGCTACGCGTAAGATCATGGATATCCATAAGAGCTTGCATATCAATTCATCCATTCCGCGATTATACGTCTCACGCCGACAAGGTGGACACGGACTTCTGAATCTCCAATGTCTTCATAACCGAATTGTTCTGAGTACACGAGATGATTGGTAAAGCAGCGTTTCTCTACAAAGCTGTGGAGCAGGCGGCCGAGATCCTTGGCCTGAATTTTAACATCAGAAGTGAGGAAAGTGCATTTCTCCACCTAGATGTCTCAATTGTCAAAAACTAGAAGTGCCATAGTTCTCCAAGACTTCGAGAAACGAGCTATATTCGTGATCGAATTCTTAGCTCTGGCCGACTACATCATTACTGCCAAGGAGTAGGGAAAGGAGGACAGGTATTAAGACCTTGAAAAGGAGCTGCAACGACTGTATCCAAAATATTCGGTTAAAGTAATTGAGCCGCTGATAATAAAAAGTCGAAATATCTCGTAGGTGAGTAAAGCGCAGCTATAGAAAAGTGCTATAGAAAAGTGCCTAAAAAAATTGGATATGATTTCACGTCTGTAAAAAGCAGTAATAGAACATTGGCAGAAAAAAGTAGACAACAGTGCTTGGGCCGTAACAAAAGGAATAGAAAAACTCGGCCGTAAAAAGTGAACATAATAATTATAAACGCGCGTGTCCACTTTTTACTGCTGAGTTTTTCTATTCCTGTTTCTTACGGCCTAAGCACTGTTATCTACTTTTTTCTGCCAATGTTCTATTACTGCTTTTTACAGACGTAAAATTATATTCAATTTTTTAGGCTCTTTTCTATAGCTGCGTCTTACTCTCCTAGGAGATATTTTCACTTTTTATTATCAGCGGCTCAACTGTCCTTGTGATCGGTGATCTCGCAGGTGCGAAACTATCACTGGTTCGTAACCATACCCGCGTGCCAAAAATATGCCAAGGCACTCACGAGATGGGTGCAGAAATCTGTCATCTTTGGGTCGCTTCGTGTCTTCTATATACACGAGGATTTCGTTGTAATTTCGACTCGGCGAAGGTGGCTGGATTTGGAGTACTGCCTTGAGAATAAACACGGGTGTGGCACATTAGGCTTTATAGCTTGAGCGCCAGGAGGTGTGGGCCTGACTACCCCCCCCCCCGCACACAATACAACTAATTAACTATATGTATATGAAATTATATAAAATAATAAACAATATGTAGTAACTTGAATGAGAAGAAAATATAAAACGATTTTGAACGAAGCAATAAACTATTATTTAAAAATATCGAGGGAAGTAAAAGTACAGAGTTTGTCAGCATGAGAAACAGCAAAGGAAAAATGCTATATGATACAGACGGGATAGTAGACGCTTTGAAAGACTCTTTTAAAGAATAACTAGGACGTAAATCTATAGGACAACAGAACTGCGACATAGAACATAATGCATAAGAAAACCCAATTGAGAAAGTCTGTGTCACTGAAGTTAGAGATATAATTAGGAACTGAAAAAATAGTAAGGCTGCTGGTGTAGACAGTATTAGCACTGAAATGCTTAAATACGGTGGCGAGTACATATCTCACAGGCTGTGGGAATATTTTCACGTATATTTTCTGATATTAAAACTGTAAATTTGTTTTAAAAAATCTCGAATACGAAATTTTTAAATACTTAGACTTCTAAAGATATTTGAAACGAGTTGAATTATTCATTAAATGATTAATTGTAAACTAGGTAGTAAGTATAGGTTATAGAAGATTCTTATTTTTGTAATTTTAATACTTTAATGGACGCTAAGGATTTTGCGTATCTGGAGATCTTAACTGCCTTCATAAGTTTTTACAGCTTTTTATTTGTTGATATGTACGAGATAAATATTGCCTAATAGGCCCTTGTTATTAGAATCTTCTTAGTCAGATGCTGGTAAATTTCAAGTCTTAATATGTTTTTAATTCTAAATTGAATATTGTTCATGTTTGAGAAACTTACATAAAGATTTTTTAAGAATTTGAAAAAAAACATCAGAAGCTTTTTGAGCATTTAGGTCAGTAAGGTTTAGTAGTTTTTAAAAGATTTAAAAATATTTTGAATTTTGAAAAGATTTTAACAAATTTTAAACCAAATCTAGATTTTTGAAGATTTTGAAAAAATCTTCAGAAGCTTTTTAAGGAACTTCAGAGATTGATAAGATATTACAAATATTCGAAATTAAGTGGTTAAAAACTTTTAACAAGTAAATAGTTATTGATATTTTTCTTTTGTATTACAAATTATTTGACCTTTCAAAGCGGAAAAAGACACGCACGCGTAGTGCGCGATTGGTGACGCCTCTAGCAATACAATTTTTTCAAATATAAAGATCGATTGCTCCATATTCTCACTTTCGGGATGCAGTGTATGTGTAGCGGGCGTGAAGTTTCATGCAGCGGGCGTAAAGTTTCATGTTGGCCCGGCGGCGGAGTGCGCATGTGCTAAACGTCACTGGGCTGGAAGCGGCCACATTAGCCTGCTTCACGGGCATGCAATTACACGTTTCCGAGGGGGGTCGGACAAAAAAGTATTGAGTGACTTCTCCCTGGAAGATAAAGAACTTCTGCTACTCTTAACTCTTAAAAGGCACACTTCCAAATACATCTTCAGATATTTGTGGCTGAAGAAAACCCATAAGTGATGTTGAAACAATAAAAAATAGGAAAAAAATATCTCCAAAGCCTCAGTGATAATTTAACCATTCGCAGAAAGTACTTGAAAAAAAAGTAGACAACCGGAAAGTCCGTGGGGTGTGAGACACCCAGTGTGCTCTTTAAGGGTTACACTCTTACTAATTTAAACAATTTAAGATGCAACATTAAATTTTGTATGTCAAATCAATTTTAGATTCATAAAACACTATGGTTTCTTGTGACTTGAATTTATACATTTCCCATGCTGAACTGATTTCCATTTCCTTGTCTGAATTTCCCACTTCTGAACGCTATTCAGTCCTTTCTTTAATAAAAACGTTTTTACCAGTACTACAATGAATTATTAATTTAATATATAGGTTATTATTAAAAGATATTTTTACATTCGCATTCATGAGAGTGTAATGTAATCGTCCAAATTTGCGATCTCTGGTTTTTAACGGATCTTTACGTTTTGGCACTCAC
>JAABKJ010002918.1:0-26902 GCA_011634705.1 Andricus grossulariae
ATTTTTTTAGAATTATATTCTAACATATATCATGTATAAAAGTGAAAAATTAAAAAAATTAAAATTTTGTTGTTGTTGTTAAAGCCTGAAAAAATGTAAATTATGAATATTAAGGAAAAAATAGATCATAGTGCCCAGATCTAATGTTTATGGTTGATTATGAACCAATATGGTTAGATTATTACATTTTCCAATTAGCAAAAGAAACAATAAAAAAAAATGTATGTATTTCTAACATTGCTAATATTTAATACATTCTTCTTTCAAACAAATTCATAGCTTTAATTAATTCTCCCTTCCCAGGCGGTCCAAAAAGATGCACATCTGCTGGAGGAAACTTAAGCCTCCAAGACAAGGCCATGGCAAAGCCTTGCTTTTCAAGCCCTTGAGTTCTCAAGGCCTTCAGTTTTTGCCGCATTGCTTTGGCTCGAAATGCGAGGCACCGAGCTATCCTTCCCTGCGTTCTTCGACCTTCACCTTGCCCTTCCTCGTCTCGAACGGCATCACTAGTGGGGACAATCCCAAATCTGCACGTGCAATTAATTAATACTGTCAGATTTTTAACTGAAAAGTCCACGTGCACAGATGGGATAGTCCCAACTGTGCACGTCTTAATTAATACGATCAGATTTTCAACTTACAAGTCCACGTGCACAGATGGGATACTCCTCACTGTGCAAGTGCACATACGGGAGGCTCCCAGCTGCGCACGTTTTAGTTAATGCGATCAGATTTTTAACTGGCAAGTCCACGTGCATAGACGGGATACCCCCCAAAATGCATGTCTCAATTAACACGATCACATTTTTAACTGACAAGTCCACGTGGTCAGATGGGATACTCCCAACTGTACACGTCTTAATTAGCACGATCAGATTTTCATGTAACAAACCCACGGGCACATATGGTACACTCCCAACTGTACGCGTGAACATATGAGAGACTACCAACTGTACACGTCTCGTTTATCACGATCGTGGTCCAGAACTGTTGGAAATTAGTGTACCAGTCGTAACATAGTCATCATTATGGGGTTTTCCAGTAGGGGGACAGTATCGTAAATTGACTTCCGCCATACAGTGACAATTGTAAATGTTCACCTTTTTGACAGCTTAGACGAAAGAAAGTAGTGAGGCTGCTGACGGGATTGTCAATTCATGTGAGGTATTAGGTTATGAAGCGCCATGTATGTCACTTGAAATTGTATTAAATTTAAGCTGGGGATAAACATCTATTTCTGAATATCATAATAGAAATATGCTTAATACGAAACATGTAGTAATATCGCAACTCTATAAGTGAGTTAAATACGAATAGGCGCAGGCGACCATATTGACCGAGTAGTTCGTAAATTTGCCTTAAGCTTAAGGTACAAGAAGTGCCCTTGAAAATAGCCTTCTCGTGCAATCGTATCTCAATATAAGTTAGCATAGGTACGTAATACGTAATACACGACCATGCGGGTTTCCATGGAGATGCGTCCATGGTGGATCCCCCGCTGAGCCTTGTAAGGGATGCACGTCGTCCACCCTCCACTCCGGCACCGTCACCCACGGCAATGCGGATTCACAAAACTCACCCCTCTACGTCTCCAACCCTCTAAGTCTAAACCTCGAACCCTTCGTGTTATACAATCCACCATCGGCCAACTGGATAGCAGAGCACCAGGGACTATGACTACGACAGGCAAGAAGTGCTTTAAGGTCCACGACCGCTCATAAAACCCTAATGTACTCCCCTAGTGTATTATTAATTTCGAATGTATTAAGCCTTTTTAATTTCATTTTGAATATTTCCTCTAAGATACCTGGAACCAAATATGTCTCTAGATTCCAAAGATTACTTATCTATCATGAGGATGAATAAAACACTGCAGACATGCACACATTTGGCTACTATTTGCAAGTTGGCCATACCGTTTAACTTCTTATCCTCAATCAATTCAATATAGTATCTATTGATTTCCGTACAGCAACGGAATATTACAGGATATCCTATTTACGTCCCTGCATATCCTGTGGACATCCTAGAGATGTTTGTTGGATACTTGGAGGATATCCCTATACAAGGCAGACATTTCTGTATACCTGGGACATCTATACCGTTTCCTGGAATGTTTTTTGGGGATTTCTGAAATATCAAAATGTTCAATGTAAGATAGTTAAAAAATGACAATATCTAACTTTGAACCTTCTAATATCCCAGAAACATCCAAAATCATCCCAGGATATCGTGATGATATTTCAGGCATATAGAAATTTCCACCATATAGGAATATCTCGCATATACCAAATAGGATTATTATTTAATTTACTATTAAACTTCTATGATTATATCATTGAGGGTAAGGCTAACTCGTTCGGTTCTAGCCTCGTTATACTACTAAAGAACTTATATGGTAAGTCTAACTAACGGATGGATAGGAGAAGGAATAGGTTTTAGATCAATCTAAAAGTCGCGTGATAATACGATATATGATATCTATGATATCCATAGGATATTTTCAGATATCCTGTGGGATATACACAGGATATCTTGGACCATACATAGGTTATCCCGTGACTTACGAGTTGCAGTGCAATTTTTGTAACTGACATACTCTCTAAATCTTAAACAGTGAAAAGTTGCTTATTCAGTCAGTGAAACAAACACTTTTGGATGTTGATAGCACACCACCGTGTCAATATATAGCAGTCATAATGAACAAATATTTTAATGAATTTAATCTAATAATCACAATAATAACGTAAACCCCATAAATGTGATCAAATAATAAAAAAGGCGAAAAGTTTCGATGCTTGCAAATGATAAGTAACCTCACACATTACTTCACTTTCAATATTCGACTGACACAACCGTTAAGTGAGTACTTTTTGTGTGCGTTAAAGCATATTTTTTTCTAATTTATTGCATCACACTTACAGCCCCGAAAATTAAAAAATATATTTGAATTGAGAAATCATTTTTGCTAGTTGGTTAATACAGTAATAAAAACTATTCACTGCAAAACTTAGAGGTTAACATATTACATTAAACGTGCGTTACTCATAGAGTTATTGAATTGATTATTGAATAAGCCCGAAATCACTGATTAATCAGCGAAATGTCTGATTATTATTTCAATCAGTGTATTTCTTAGTGATTCAGATTTAGAGAGTAGAAACAGCAAAACAAATTAGGACGAAATTAAGATAGGAATCATTACATTCAACCCCATATTCTAGCTTTGATTTTAAACGTCAAACGCTGAGATTAACGAGCACAATTTTTGCGCAGAGTGTAAATAAGCAAGTTCACGAAGTAATAAACAGTGCGCTTTGACTTATATGAGCTAGTTCGTAACTTGTTTTCCTCTGAACGATTACGACCCCGATTCGACTCCCCGTTCGATAGCGTTGCCGCAGTTACACGAACGAGCAGCTTGCATGCAATATCACGTACATTGAGTTCAGATATCTAATCCATACGATGCTGACATCTTGAAAATCACGTGAGAGAAGGTATCATGTTCTACTCACTACGACGAGCTTCCAAATAATCCAAATAACATGACCAAACTCCGACCACTTTTAACGATAACACTATACTTGACAATGCACCCGAATAATAACACTAGAATCGATCGAGAATTCGGTGAATATCGATCTGGAATTGAAACCGACACTTTTAGAGACACAAAACGTCATACCCACGTGGGGGTGGAACACACACTTCCATACACGTGGTCGCAAAGCGGAAGAAGAATTTCCACTACTTGACACTTTGGGTTGTAGTATTGTTATCCTAAAGCTATAGAAATGTGCTTCACTTTTCCATGAGTTATTCTTGCAGCAGTTTTCAAATATTGATATAATACTAATTTTCGCAGCAGCTTAAAGTTTATTTCTTATAAATGGACGTCAATCAGCTTTGAGGTACGACCTGGATTCATATTTGATGTTAGTTTATGGACGAATTTATTTGTGGTTCAGAAAGGCGGTAAAAAAAGCTAAAAAATTTGAACCACATGGGATTACGGACGGAAAGAAGATTCGCGATATGGCCGACGTATGCGGCTGGCGTCACGCGACTGTCGAGGGGTCTGCCACCCTCCAGACTTTCTCACCCTCTGGCCGCCCCCGCGGACCCCACGGCCCATTGGCATGCTGAACTCCCTACAACACGCGAGTGGTTGCACTCGCTCTTCACGTTTACAAAAAATGTATTCGTTTTGCCCTCATACGGTAAGCGCTTTTCTTGCTGGGCAGAATGTAAGTGTGTTCCCAGTTTGTAATGCATAAGGCACATTAGGGTATTCTAAAATCACACCTTATGAAATTTGTTTTCTATTGGGCAATGAAGACCTTTCCAAATTGTTGAAGTTTCCGGAAAAAACATTCTCCCAAGTTTTATCCAAACCGGTTAGTATTAAAAAATGCCATATTTTTGTCTTGAAATTCCCATAATGTTAACATAGATAAATTTTTATTTTCAGAAAAGCGCGATTCACAGTTCAAGGTTTAAATTGGTTTAAAATGAGCATACTGGAGATTATCAGCATTTTTAAAAGGTGGAATTCAATGAATAATTACTGCCAGATATATTTAAATTTTCGACATCCCCTAACCCTCTCAGGGTGCACCAAAAATATATTTAAAAAACTGAAACTGACAATTTTGTATAGAATTGATACACATGAGCCTGATTTTTGTCCTTCTGTTTACACCAACTCAAGGAAAAGTACAAAGTTCACCACAAAAGTGGCTTTAAAAATGAAAGAACATTACCCTTCTAGAAATAATCAGTTGAACACGATTCAGAACGATTCACAGTTGTCAAAATTTCAATAGTTTTCAATCGTTTCTAATCGGTGTACCATTTGTTAATCGATTTAAATTATTTTCTATTGTGTATAGAGGTTGTGTTTTCATTCCTAATGTTCCTAATTATTTTTAATTGGGGCGACAATTTCGGCGGCGACCGGTGTTTGTTTTCTCTGACGAAAAATAACCTAAAATATAACACATTTTTCTTCGCGTGCTCGCGGTGTGTTGTGCCTTTTTTATATCTTTTTGGACACATTTTTTATAGTTTTATTTTCAGCAATTAAAAATGCAATGAAGTAGGTAAGAAAATTTATAAGAAAAACTCACGAAAATGCAGAATTGCACCGAAATCAACCTGAGTTAACTAGCTGACATCTTTTTCAGGTAAATGATAGGTAAAAAAAATACATACATTTATAATACATTTTAAATTACTATAGGAATCTTCAGCCTATACAAAATTTGAATTTTTTGGGGTATTTCGACATTCATTTTTTTTCTGTCACTACCCGGTTCTAATATTTTTAATTTATTACTTTTGCAGAATATTCTTTCTATATGGTAGAAGAAATCCTGTGCACATTATACCAGGGAAAAAAATTGTAGGGGCCATCTCAGACCATTAATTGTAAAGAAATTACAAATTTTCTTATTCTCGGCCTGATAATATGTCAAAACAAATTTATTTTTGTCTTATCAATTTTAGGGGTTATTCTTCTATTAATAACAAATAATTTCTAGGGGTGAAAGAATTTTTTAGCTTAAGATTTGTATTTATTAAAAATTAAGAAAATTCATGTTCAGACCTAATAGTTCCTAGCACTCTCAGCTCGCGAAAATTATTACAAAACATTTATTTAATTTTTTAAGTTAACATATTGCTTAAAATTTGTTGCTTCGAAAAAAGTAAATAAACGTTTTCAAATAATTCCCGTCAGACAAAAGTGCTGCCATCAAATTGCCGCTTCATAAACTCAAAATCCTACTAAAATCCTACTATGTTTTTAAATATTCCCTTAAAATTTATTCAAAATGAAAAATCACTTTAAATTCTCCTAGTTATCTTAAACAACATTTTTTTATCATCATGAAATGTTTGAAAATCCTTAAAAAGCTTCGCTGGATTCTATTTCAAAATCTTCAAAAATTTAAATTTTATATTACATTTTTTGGAATCTTTTTAAATTTGAAATTATCTTGTACATTTTTTCAAAGCTTCTTAATATTTTTTTTAATTATTCAGATTGTTCCTAAAACTTTTAATTAATCCTGAAGAATAAAAAAAATTGCCTCAAAATCTTTTAGACTATTTTTTGTACAATTCGGAAAATCTTTCGAAATCTTTATAAATATTCTCTTAAAATTAACTATTCAAAATAAAAAGTCACTTTCAATTTTTCTATGAATCTCAATAAGTTTGTTTCATTCTTGTGAAACTTTTGAAAATGCTTGAAAAGCTCCTAAATTTTTTGTTCAAAATCTTGGAAAATCTACACTTTGGTTTACATTTTTTAAAATCTTTTAGTTATCAATTATTTTTGCCACTTGATTATTTGATTTTCCGACTTACACTTAACTTTGCAAAAACTTTTGCCGTAAGTTGCAAAACATTGATATAACCTCTATTTGCTGTCGTTGTTGTCATCACGGAATGGTTGTCATGCACTGGCGCTCACTCGCACATTTCTCACGGGAGAAAAGGAGATAGCAGATCACAGTGCGCATGACCAAATGGCCGTAATGTGCTGATAAGAAACGTCTGAGCTGGGCAATGAATGTACAGTTACCGCAGTCAGAACGCATGTACGGTGATCGGTCTCATTATTATTACTCCGTGGGTGGCACATATTAAGGGGGTAAAAGACAATATGAAAATTTTACAGCAGAGCATAAAAACATTCTCTAAAGTCGAAATCGTAATTTATAGAAAGGAAAAAGTCAACTTCCGAGCTGTAGTGTTACTGAATTGAGGCCAAAGAAGTTTGATCAGAAAAAGTTATCCAGTTTCGAGGAAATATATGTTAAAGTTGGCAGTCTCAAAATGATCCTACCCTACTACAGGAGACTCCCGCTGACTACCCGCTCCATATGTTCCCGCTCTCCGCCACACGTATTTCAATGCACACATTAACATCCCGGGGATAAATATTTTAGTATGGGATTGATCTAGGTCCTAGGAATACAACTGGGAAATCATATTGAAGTCATCTCTCAGATGGTCCCGTGGAGAAATTGCCAAATTTGATTCCGATTCCCGACGGGGCCCCGATCGGTTTAGCTCAATGTGGCCCTGATCATGGCTGCTGTTGTGGTCCTGGTCGGGGCCACATCGGGCTACCCTCTGTAAATCAGAGTTGATTTATAAACTAGAATTGATTAAATTAACAATTATTTCCTGTCTTAATTAGTGAATATTCAACTAATTTTTAGTTCAGTGACTGATCTGAAGTTAAATTAATTAAATTCAACTTCTCGTATGCAAAGAATATAAAAAACCACAAAAAACTAAAAAAAGCCTAATTTAATTTTTAAAAAATGTCTGAAAACATATTTTTAGGGGCTCATTCAATTAGTTGATAAATATAAAATTATCAAGTTAGTACTATTTATTTTATGCATTTTTTAATCTGTTTAGAGTTTATACTTATTTAGATTTGAATTCGCCGCGCTAATCTCGAATGTATTCGATTAGTCTTCAATTCTGGATAGACAGGCATTTAGGTTTTTTTTCTTTTTCGGCCTACAATTGCTAGCCATTTATGAATTAGGTACTTGAAATTAAAGAAAGAATGAAGTATTACCTTCTTAAGTAGGTTACGTTGAATGTCAATATTTAGAAAAAATATATGTTTACGCGCGAGCATTTTGTTTAATGCGTGCGCTTACATGTCTCGGCAGTAAGTGCGCAGGAAGTAGGGGATGTCGCGATATCTGATAGTGCGATAAGTGGGAGGGTACTGTATAGCCGTATTCTTGATGATGAGAGATAATGGCATACCTGAAATACATCAAATTAAAGCTCTAGAATCATGCTTTTCACAACATCAAAAATTATGATTATATTTTACTTCATACTATAAATAATTTAAGTAAATATTTTGCCTAAATAACAATTATATTATAACTTTTCTAGTTCTTATAGCAATAATACTACATGGTTAGGGATCAATGATGCTGGATCTCTTACCAATACATTTTGCATTATAGATCCTCATGTTTTGGATGATTTCTCATAAAGCTGAATTAAAGATGGTTATTTTCAATTGCGAAGTTTATTTCGCGAGTAAAAAAAATTACCGGTAACGACAATTTTTTTTAACCAGTTTTTTAAAAAGCACAGAAGTAATTTTGGAAAAACCCCTACCCCTTTTTAACGTTTCGTGGAGGCGGAAAGGTACCCCTGTGACTGGTCATAGAAATAATGTCGGTCAAAACCCCACATGTTTTCAACATCTCGTGAGGGCGGAATGGCGACCTTGTGACTGGTCACCGAAATAATTTTGGTCAAACACTTACCCCTTTTCAACATCTCGTGGGGCGGGAAGGCTCCCCTGTGGCTGGTCACAGTAATAATGTTTGTCAAAACCCTACCCTTTTTCAACATCTCATGGGGGCGGGAAGGCAACCCTGTGACTAGACACAGAAATAATGGTGGTCGAACCCCTACATTTTTCCAACATATCGTGAGGGGCGGAAACGCACCCCTCTGACTGGTCACAGATATAATGTTGGTCAAATCCCTATATGTCTCCAACATCTCGTAGGGGGAGGAAACACACCCCTGTGACTGGTCACAAAAATAATGTTGATAGAAGCCCTACCCCTTTCCAACGTCTCGTGCGGGTGGGAAGGAATCTCTGTGACTGGTCACAGAAATAATGTCGGTCAAATCCCTGCCCCTATCCAACATCTCGTGGAGGCGGAAAGGAACCTCTGTGACTGGTCACAGAAATAAAACTTAAGAAATTTTAATAAAAATTTTCACTAGATATCAAATATATTTCGAAACTATCCCACTGAAATTTTTCGATTAGACCAAAATTCAAAGGGTTAGATCATTTTCAAATTTCAAAATCATTTAAAATTATCATCTAAAACATGTACTTCGTCAAACGTGAAAGTAGCGTTCTGGAACGTGTCAGGATTAAAAAACAAGGACAAAGGATTTTGGCAAGAATTGCAGAAGTGGGATGTGATAATGATGAGTGAGACGTGGGCAG
The DNA here is from genome assembly GCA_011634705.1 of Andricus grossulariae. Taxonomy (NCBI): domain Eukaryota; kingdom Metazoa; phylum Arthropoda; class Insecta; order Hymenoptera; family Cynipidae; genus Andricus; species Andricus grossulariae. Next base: position 9,026 of record JAABKJ010002918.1, read on the forward strand.
ATGAGAAGGAGTGGAAAGGCATGAAAAGAGTATTACCGAAAGCATATGAGCGGAAGATGCAAGCAGCGAGAAAGTAGCATGTAAAAGGGAGAGGAATAGGTGGTACGGTGTCAGGGGTAAGAAAGGAACTGGTGGTAGAGGAAGAAAAGGGAGAGTATATAGAAGAAAAGGACGGAACAATGGTTAGAAGAATAAAATTAGGAAAAGTTAGTGTAGATGAAGTATGCGTCAACAGGAGAAGAGGAGAAGAGGGAGGATGGAGAACAATAAGAAAATGGACAGAGGAAAAAGAGGAGAGGTATGGGATAGAAAAAAGGAGATGTTCATAATAAATTCGAAGCAACAGGAAACGGATCGGATGGTTCGAATGGAATTAGGCGACGTGATAGGTTGGTGGGACGATAAATTCAGGGAAAGTAAAGATATGGTGAAGGAAAGTGTAAGAAAACGGAGAAAAGGGGAAATGGAAAAAGAAGAACTCAACAGGAGAAAAGGAGAGCACGAAATAATGGTAAAGGCATAAATAAAGAAATATGAATGAAAGAGTGGACGAAGCATTTTAAGGGGCTGTTAGGAGGGGTGGAAAATAGGGTAAAGGGAGAAGAATGAAAAGCGGTACAGAGAGACGAGGACAGCGAAAACGAGATTAGTAGAGAAGAGGTGAATGAGGCCATTGCTCGGTTGAAAAAAAATAAGGCAACAGGGCAAAATGGCTTGGAAAATGAAGCACTAAAATATGGAGGACTAGGAGTGGGAGAAGAGATGTGTAAGATTTGCAATAAGGTATGGAAAGGAGAAGGGTGGCCGGATGAATGGAAGGCAGGGCTGGTAGTACCGTTGATCAAGAAAGGAGAGGGCAATAGGGTAGAGGAATATTTATGCGGAAGTGCTTAAAAGGAGGTTCGAAAGACAGGTGGAAGAAAAGAGAAGTATACCGCATAATCATACGGGTTTTAGAAAAGGGATGGGAACCACAGATAACATCTACTTGCTCAACTATCTATTCAATAGGAAACTAGGACGAAAGAAAGGAAAACTAGTCTCACTGTTTGTCGATTTTAAGGCAGCATTTGACTCAGTTAACAGGAGGGTGTTATGGGTAGTCATGAAAGAGAGAGGACTAGGCGAAGGATTAATAGAGGGTATAAGAGAAATATTTGTGGAAACTAAGATAAGGGTGAAGATAGGCGACAAGGACGAAGAGAAATTCTGGACAGGAAGGGGACTCAGGCAAGGGTGCCCATTGAACCCACTTCTTTTTAGTATTCTTCTGGCAGATTTATAGGAGAAGTTGGTGGCGAAAGGGGAAGGGAGACAACTTTAGGCACAGGCAAATTGTTCTCACTGGCATATGCGGATGTCGTAGTTCTAGTAGCGTATGATGAAAGAGGTATGAATCTGATGATGAGAGTGTTCGAAGACTATGCGAGAGAAAAGGGTTTAACAGTGAATGTGAACAAGACTAAGATGATGTATTTTAGAAATAATAAGGGTAGAGTATAGTACGAACGGAAGATAAATAAAGTAGCGGTGGAGTTGGTGGAGGAGTTTTTCTGCCTAGGATTTTGTATGTTTTAGTACGGTCAGTGTTAAGCTATGGAGTGGAAATTTGGGGATGGAAAAAACATAAGAGAGTGGAAAGTTTGCATGAGCAATTTTTGAGATGGGTTATGGGATTCAATTGGAGCTGCCCAGGTTATATACGAGAAAAAATTGTGGTCAGGCAAGTGAAAAGAGCCTGGAACTCAGAAGAGAAATTAAGAAGGGGAGAAGGAAGAAAAATTGCACAAGCGTGTGCTCGGAAGGTTATGCACAAAGAGAGGAGGGGTAACGTGGGGCATTCAAAATGGGAGAATGAGAGATATGAAATGAGATTTGAATGTAGTATGCATGGGAGGGGTATAGGGTGGGAGGAAATAGAGGAAAAGATGAAGGTCTTATGTGTCACGACACGATGTCATACAAAAAAAAAATCAGCTCGATCGAACAATTTTTACTGGACCCTGAACCATCCCGAAGTTTTGAAAACTTTTCTAAAATTTTGTAAGGTATGATTTGAACAGCTAGGCACATCCTGATAGCGAATACTGTACATAACACGTTAACAAGTCAATAAGACAGTGCATATAATCACCTGTGTCCAGAAACTGACTTTCATGTGCTCGCTGAGTTTTTTTCTACTGAGATGTTCACTATAATATGTAAAAAAAAGGGGTATCTAAATTTTTTAGATAGATAGTAGGTGCGCTCAAACTTGGCGTAATACGCCGCATCATTATTATCTATTTGAAGACAGTAATAATAATAATATCATTAATAAGTACCTTTGGCTAATATAGTCAAATTTCCAATGTTGAACCTACAAAAGTTTTATCATTTATTTTTTTATTTTATAAGTGAAAGGTTCCAAACATATGCCCTTATTTCAACATAGTTTTTTTTCAACATAAAGTTTGAACAAATTGTTAATTTTGATATACAGATGCAATAATAAAACGTAAGCTATTCAAAACGAGTGATATTAATGTGCAATCGATAAGAAAAAATTCGTAAAGCACAAATTGATAGGTAATTATGAATGAATAATTTTTTATCAACAATTTTATTGTTATAAACAGTAGTAGGAGATTTTTAATTGGTTTTCGATATTAATGAAGCGGATTTCGTCTTTAAATTTATTTAAAGTAATATTCAAACATTATAAAATATAATAAATTATATTTTTTATTGGTATCAACAAATTACATAAGCAAATTCGCAGTTCAAACAATCTTTAAAAGTTTGAAGTACTTTATTCAAAAGTTCTTTGTTTGTCTTGCTAGTGATAATTCAGTTAAGTTCATTGTCATTTTGATTTTGAGATACTTCTCCCTGAAACGTACCTGTTTGGATTTTCAGTGGCAATTCGGTACTACAAATTTATTCATGCAATTTATTCATAACAATTACATTTTTCATGAAATTACAATATACTTCACTGAATTATCACTAGAAAGCCAAACAGAGCACATTAAAAAAAAGTAACCGAAATTTTTCAAAATTGCTGAAACTTCGAATTTGTTCATGGTATTTGCTTATACCAATAAAAAATATAAGTAATTATATTTTTTAATATTTCAATATTACTTGAAATTAAATTGAAGAAAAAACTGAACTATTAATTCACGCTTTGTGAATTTTTTGTATCAGCATGACAAACTTGTTGAAAATTTATCTGGCTTCAACTTAAAAAAAACTTTGAAATCAGTTGAAAATTCTAGCCGGAATCGTATTTCACACATTTTTTCATAATGTAAAAAGTTTTTCCCCACGGTGCGGTGTTCTGGAAAACTTAAAACTTCCACTATACAAACAAACAAGCAAAAAAGTGCGACGCTCTTGGAGAAAACTGAGTAAAGCCTGAGAATCTCAGTTTCATGGAGAAAAATTCCTGATAACTGTGACTACTTTTCCCTAGTTGCTGGAAGCGCCCGAAAGCCAAGTATAGTTGACACAACTATATATTGAAGTATCCAAAAAATATATATAAAACGTAGTAAATATTACTGCTTTTTATAATGTAGCTTTTATTGTACGAAAATATTATGGACTGCGTGATTGATATTCAAGGCTTCCGTGATCTTGAAAATTAAGTTATTACAAAAGGAGTGTCTGTCATTACAGTGGATCATAACTATATCGGACATTAGATAGCTCCAGCACCTTATCCTTTCTTGGATCTCGATAGGATATCGAAGCAGCAGAATAACTGGCTCAATCTTCACTTTTAACGTTATCGAGTGGATTGAGCCAGATTATACTTATGAATATATTAACAATATAATTTAAAAAATAGGTTAAACAACCACTGCAGTCCCACTGAGAGCAACCGTGTGCAGGCCGTGAGATGAGTGGCTACAGGGTACAACGAAATCACAACACATAGTGCGGCGAATTAGAAAATTGGGGTTCAAAATGATCCAGAGCATACAATTTTTATCCAATTTCATATTTTTTTTTTATTAAAGCTAATTAAATTCTTAAGAGGACTTTCGAGGCCGATTTTGCAAAAAGGTTCTGTTTGTTTATTATTTTAGTTGAAAAATGCCAAAAAAACATAATTTTTCATATTTGAGCTGCCTGTTCTATATCATTCATTGATATTACCTCAAAAAGGTGGAAAACTGATAGATTTACAATCGATTAACAAATCCTTATAACTTAGATGAAGTTCTTGCAATCCTTTTAATTGTTAGAAACAAATTTAGGAACGAAATTGAGTTTTGCTGTACATCGAAGCATGGAAGCTCTTTTCATCATATTTTTCCTGTAACGGAATTTTCATTTTTGAAGGCAAAACTAATGATTGCGTAGAAAAAATGCATGTAATACATCCAGAAGCGCTTATTTATTAAACTTATTCATAGAATTTGTTAGTATTATTTTTAAAAAATTACTTCAGTGTTTGATTTTAATGAAACATTGATTTCACTCGATTTCACAGGGAAAAACTTGATGAAAAGAGATTCCACCCAGCGTGCACCAAATTTGGCGATGTCTTCAAGACATCTTTACGACAACTTTACAACATCCTATGTCCATGTCGTAAAGACACCTTAACGACATGGACATAGGATGCCGTAAAGTTGTCGTAAAGATGTCGTAACGATGTCGTAAAGACGTCGCCAAATTCTGTGTCCACTGGGTTCTCTTACAATATATAATTGTACAAAACTTTCAAATTTTATTCAAAAATTTGAAAATATAGCCATCATGTAAAAAAAATCATTTTCCGATTCCATAAAGAAGAAATTGTTTCATATCATGAGAACATGAATAACCAGTCAAATATGCCTCTGCTGAAACAAAAGTGAATAAATATATGTTAATTTTGCTAATAACTTCCAGACAGTATTAAGATGAAGAGATTTTTTTGCATTTCATTTATTTAACACCCTGACAAATTATAGTAGTCCATTTCAAATTTTAATTTGATCAACGGATTTCAAGCTACAATAATATATCCTCAAATATTGAGAAATGAACTCAAGCGGATTTATCACGTTTTGTTCACTAACACCTCATTTATTGTTGACGCAACTACAATTATTATTATAAAGAAAGAAGGCGCTAGAAAGGAATCAGGCTAATCTATTTTCTATGATCATGATAAAAGTCTTCTATTATAAACTGTTTTGTTGAATGAGAACGCAGTACCTAAAAATGCTGATCCATTCAATACTCATTGACTTATAAAATTGATATTGGTACTGGAAATTATTTTTTTTTTTCAATTATTTTTTTTTTTTTATAAGCGAACACTCAGAAAAAAGATTCTGTGATTCAAAGCAAATTTCTCTGAATCAAAGAAAAATATTCATTGACTCTCAATCAAAGACAAGTTTCTTTGATTCAAAGAAATGTTTTGTTTTGCAATGAACATTTTTATTTCATTTACAATGATTGTCTTCCTTTTGAAGTTATTTTAGGTAAAATGAAAAAATTATGTTAGATAAACGATTTCTTTAATTCAAGAAAAATATTTTTCAAAGTGATTATGACAAATTAAACAATTTCAATATCTTTATTAATTTCCAAGTTTCTGAAATGGTTTTTATGTTACAGATAATCCCCGGATGATTAATTCTTTAAAAATCATTGATTCAGGGGAGTTGGAAAGGGGACTTCGAATTGTAAAAGGAGTCAGCTCAGAAAAATATTTTTCTGGAAATAAAGAAACCGTTTCTTTAAAATATTTTTTTTTACTCAAACCAAAAATAACTTCGAAGTCAAGAATATAATTTTTTAACGAAGAAAAAATTTTTTTGCAACAAAAAACCGTTTCTTCCAACCGAAAAAATTTCTTTGAATTAAAAGAAAATTTTTTAACTGAGAGATATTGAATATTTTTCTTTAATTAAAAAAAAATGTCTTTGAAGTTAAGAATCTTTTTTCGGTATCTGAGGGGATAGAAAAGGGGATTTTAGATTGCAAAAGGATTCTGAGGGGATGAAAAAGAAGATTTTTAAAATGTACAAAGTGTCGGAGTGGATGGAAAAGGCGATTTCGCCTGTGCTTTTTCTTGTTATTTATTCTTTATTATTTATTGATTATTTATTGGTTATAAGTCATAGAAGGTTTTTATATAGTTATATCGATTGATTTAATGAAAATGAATCAATTTTATTTATATGGAGATAGCTATAAACATTCTATCGAATTGTATATCAACTTATTACCACCCCGTGTTTAAAAAAAATCGATTTGGAGGGTCTGGTAGTACTACCAATACTCTGATATGTAAACATGCTTAAATATTTAGAATTTTTCAAATTCATTTTTTTTAAATCTAAAAATATTTATTGAGTCAATCTGAACCATTTTTATTAAAAATTGGTTTATTTCATTCAAATCTAAGTAGACATTTTTTCCTAAATATAATTAAAATTGCCAAAAATTACATCTAAAAGGATTCTTAAGCAAAATATAAAATCGAGGAAAAAGTTATACTTATCTGATCCGGCTCTAAACCTAATCAATAATGGACATAATTTAGGACTAGAACCCTTCCAAATTTAATGACCCAAGCTCCCTAGCTCAAATTATTTTAAAGTTATCATAAAAATAGTATTGCTGACAGACGCACACTGAGTTCGAACATTTTTGTCGTTGAAAAGTTTCTGTAAGAAGCAATGTATTTAATCTTATATATTTTTTTAACATTCATGAGAATATTTCGCTGAAAATTACCAAGATAATTTTGAATCTGATATGAAATTTCCAGTAATATTTAACTAACTATTTCAAAATGTAATACTCCTAAAATTTGAAAATGATTTGAAAGGTGGTATACCACAAAAGGATAACCAACTAAATCGTAATTTTATAAGAGTGAGAGAAAACATGTTGTAAAATTAAAATTATAATTTAAAGAATCAAAATCAGTTTTAGACCGCGATTCAAAATAGAATTCTTCATTTTGGTATATATAAAAATCTGTTCGCTGCTCGGGCATATTCTCATCGCGCGCCGCGCGCGTGGCTCCACAGTAATACAAGAATCTGAATTTCAGTAAAAAAAGTAGGTTGAATTTCAGATGTAACCAAAAGGATCATTCGCCGGTTGAAAGTCAACTGATGATTGTAATATGACATCCAGTTACTCGCTTGGTTGAAAGTCAACCGCTTTATGCACGTAAAATGAAATTTTTAGGTTAATTTAAGACGCAAATATTGTTGACATCCCGTCAAACCTTCACTTAATGTTTTTGGAATTTATAACATATCCTACTCATAAAATATGACAAAAATGATAAAAATAAGGTAAGGAAATTTATTTCCCATAAAAACTTGAACTTTTCTTTACTTCCATGATAATGTATTCCTTGAAATTTGTCTCAGCTTTAAGTAATAAAAAACTTTTCACAAACAACCCAGTTGTCCAATACATAGATTTAAACAGGCATCGATCAACACTGGCTTTTTATAATTTCTGGATTTCAACCATTTTTAACATACTTTTTTTTATTGAAGTAAAAACGTTTCACAAACGACTCAAATGTACACATCTCCAACTTACCGAGATCTACGTGTCAATCGACACTTTTCCTAAGTGTTCGCGCATCGCAGTTCGCGCACGCATTTCTGCTAGTCCAAATGAATTTCAGATCGCACGACTGAAAATCATTCGAAAGGTAATATACCTACCAGTTGTTTATTGTATTTCTTCATATTTCAGACAGAGACACGGTATTTAAGACCAATTTATAGTTAAAATTAATTGATTTACTTAATTTAAATTAAAAATGAAATTCAGTTATTATTAAAATTCATATTCTTGTATTACTGTGTCGCAAGTTTGAGCGCGACTGTTGGTTCTGGCGCTTCGCGCTCGGTCATTGTATTTCCGCCACATTTGCGCACAGACCTTCTAAAATTAAAGTTTAAAGCATCGATAACTGTAATTTGGTGATTGTGAATTTTCTTTTGTTAAAGCTCCTTCGGCTTTAACGAACACATTATCATCACGTATCTCGTGCTTCGCACTCGATTTTGCCAAAAATGTGAACTTTGCTACATTATGTTCAACACTTTTATATCAAATGTATATTACATTTATTCATGTACCTCTGCCTGGGATTGCTCATACAGATATTGCAAAAAAAGTACAAATTTTTTTTTATCATGATTACTTTAATATTTTTCTCTTATTTTGCATTACATTTTATTCTCAGATGAGCTGAAAAATGCATCATTTGAATACATTTTTATTATTACAATTCATAATATGCATTGGTATTGAAACATATGTATTTTCATTGTCGAATTGTTTTTATAATTGAAAAAAGTGCGCATCCTCTAAAATGATATTTTTCACGATTTAAACAAAAAATACGCATCCTAGCGTAAAGTGGGTTTAAGCAAATTTGTAGACATAATTCAGGCCAAAAATTTTGTCAAATAAAATCTTATTATAGTTTGTGTCCTTTTTCCAAAAAGGTAATAGGGTCATGCACAAAAATTTTGTTTGCCGTACAGTTAAGCTTTTTATAAACTTTAACTCCCAAAGAATGTAAATGTGAAATTGAAACCTAATTTTGTTTATTTAATAATGTATAATCATTGATTAAAAAGTGAAAAAATATCAATAGGAAATTTCGATTTTTTAAACGAAACAGTGGCGCCCACATGGCATGAAAAACATCGTGTCACTTCACGCGTGCCTTCAAGGATGAAGAAAATACATGGTCAGTTTGATAAAAACAACAGAATTAATTAATCATCAACGTTTTTTGGCTAAAAGGGTTTATTTTGTATGGAGTATCTGTATGTCTGAATACGTTAAAGCCAGTTCAGATAATTTTCCAAAAGTGATTGAACTTATGATAAGTGAGTTATTTGCGAAGTACTCCAATTTCAACATTGCTGAGTTTCGAGGCGTGAAAGCGAAAAAATAAGTAAATGGGATGAGTGACGTAAACCCTATGAACAATTTATTTTTATTAATTTAATTTAATAATTTAGCATGATAATTGCTTAAGGCGAATCGTAACATATATGCAGTATTGGCAATATTGCATCCGGAAAACCTACCCAGTGGGAACAAAATTTGGCGACGTCTTTACGACATCTTCACGACAACTTTACGACATCCTATGTCCATGTCGTTAAGGTGTCTTTACGATTTCGTGAAGACGTGCAATCTGACGATGTCTTTACGATATCGTAAAGACACCTTAGCGATATAGACATAGGATGTCATAAAGTTGTCGTAAAGATGTCGTGATGATGTCGTAAAGACGTCGTCAAATTTGGTGCCCACTGGGTAACATCACTCTTTTTATAGACGCTTTTATAAACATAAGTCAATTACGAAAGTTTTATGTTATCATAAAAAAAACGTATTTTATATTTTTTTAATAAAAATAAAAATATTTACTCATCTTTGGAATGATTTTCGCAACAATATACTGTTGACGTTAAAGATGTAGGGCACATCCCAGTGGGCACAAAATTTGGCGACGTCTTTACGACTTCGTTACGACATCCTATGTCCATGTCGTTAAGGTGTCTTCGATATCGTAAAGACGTCGTACAATCTGACAATGTCTTTACGATATCGTAAAGACACCTTAGCGACATTTTTTTCATTCCTCACCTTTGGATATAGATATAAATAATTTTTCTGGATTTTTGACAGAGGTGTTCTTACATTTGGGCACAAAATACCAACGGTAGCGCTGTTTCCGTTCCGTTTTTAAGAAAAAACGCTAATCGCCCGGCTAATTTACAAGCTTTTAAAGGCGTGCTACGTCACACCAATATGGCGGGATCATCGCGACAAAAATTGGAATTTGAAATGTGTACATATATTTCTTTTTCAAATATAAATTCGCAAAACGTTTTTTTTTACAGCATACTGGTATTATTAGAGATTCTAAAGCATATACATTAATATGCAAAAATAAAAAAACTTAGTGGATGGTCCCATTTGTTTATTTTTAATATATTTTGATAACAGGAGTTTATAACAAATTTGTAGATCTTTTTTGTTTGAACAACTTTTGTCTTTTCATTTTTTTTTTCGTCTCTTGTGTCGTTTTTCCAAAAGCTTACTTATTTTATTTTTAATCTTGTTTTTGACGATTGAAAGAAAATCTGCTCGTTCTATCTAAAAATTATTCATAAAAAATTCGTAGATCCTTCCAAGTGGGCACAAAAACATTAACGTCCTACGAACGTTCCGAGGACGTTTGTGTCAGTCCAATTGATGTCCTAAAGACGTCCCATGTTCCAAAGACGGTCTTTGGAACATGGGACGTCCTTAGGACGTCAATTTGACTGACATAAACGTCCTACGAACGTCTTTAGAACGTTCTCAGGACGTTAATGTTTTTGTGCCCACTGAGAAACGCTTTTAATAATCAAATTGTTAATTTAAAAAAAATGGGACAAGGAATTTTGTTTGCAAGAGGGGCACATTTTTTTACATTTGGATGGTGATAGCAAATACAATTTTTTATTTAAAAAAAGTAATAATTTACTTTTTAACTATCGAGTTTCAGTGTTCTAGGAAAAGAAGGAGGAAGACATTTCTTCAAATCTGTATTGTTCTTTAAATTCTGCGAAGTTGAAACGAGAAATATATATTGCATAGGAGAGTTAAGTCCAGATTCGAATTTCGCAAACGCGATGCTTCCGCAGTATTCTTCTCTCAAAAGTTGCTTCGAAAATGCAGGGTGGGCGACAAACAATGGGTCTTCTTGCAAATTTTATTGTCAGATTTACCGGAACAAGAACTGTGATCATCATTATGCGAAATCTTACTGGATAATTCCAAAATTTCAACGGATAATTTAATTGTATCCATTAATTTCATTAAGTAAAAATAATTAATAATTTCTTCATTTTTTAAATATCATTTGACGCCTGAACCCTTTTGAAAAAAATCAATTTTTGTTTTTCAAAAATTATGAGACGTAGACTTTGCATACAATGTGGTAATTAAAGTTGCTTCAATTTAGTTTTTAAATTTAATTTTATTGTTATTTACAATATAAAGCATGATCGAGACGATAATTTAAACACTTATTTTAGAATCAATTAACTTTTCAGTTGAAACAACTGATTTTTAACCAAGAAAAAAAGAACTTTCAACAGTTGAATCTTGAACCAAAACAGACTAATTTTCAACCCAAAACGAGAGACGAGAAGCTTTCAACAAAAAGGTTACATTTTTAAACAAGACAAGTTGAATTTTCGAACCATCAAATATAAATTTTCTACCAAAGTAATTAAATTCTTAACCCAACAAAACGAGTTTCCAACAAAATAAATTTTTAACTGAAAAAGATAAATTTTTAAGCAAAAATGGAAGTTACATTATCAGTTTAAAAAACTAATTTTTAACTAAAAAAACAACAATTCTCAACAGAATAGTTAAGTTTACAGCGAAACATATGAATTTTTAACTAAAATGATTAATCTTCAACAAAAAAAGAAAGAATGTTTAATTTCATAGTTATATTTTCAACCCAAAAGATGAATTTTCCACCAGAAAAGACAAATTAATAACAAAATACATTAATTCTCAGGTAAAAAAGATAAATTTACAACCTAAAGTAGAATAGTCAAAGTTTGAGTTCAAAAAATTAATTTTTAATTTTAAAAAACTAATTTTCAACCAGAAAGATCAACTTTGTACCAAAAATATTAATTTTCTACCAAAAATATTGATTTTGAATAAAATAAATGAGTTTTTAACCAAATATTTTAAGTTTGTAAGGAATTTTTTATTTAAATTTTCAACCAAAAAGATAAACCAGTCACTAAGAAGATTAATATTCTACTACAAAAGACGAATTTTAAACAAAATACAGGGATTTTCAACCCAATAGTTCAATTTTCAACTGAAGAAGACCAATTTTCAATCAGACATGGAAAATAATTTTCAACAAACTAATTAAATTAAAAAAAAAGATTTTCCAACTAAATTGATGAATCATGAAACAAAAAAAATGAATTTCTAACAAAGTAGTTCCATTTTTAACTAAATTAGTTAAATTTTCATCCATGAAAGATTAATTGTCAACGAAAAATTTAATAGTTGATATTTCAATTAAAAAAGATAGAAATTTTAAACTAAACCTGTATGAGCATTAAATATTTTTACCTGAAATAATCTTTATTTTTATTTATAATAACAATTGTGACTACATTAATCATACTTTGATATCTCCAATTTTGAAATTATCATAAGATAATGCCTAGGCCAGAGAAAAAGGTAGAAAGGTTGAATAAAAGGAGGTATTGGAGTTTAGGATCAAAAACTGTGGAGTACGGGGCAGGGATATAAGGAAGTAGAGGAAATTTGGGGTCGAAAGGAGGGTAGGATACAATGGGGTGGATAAGCTGGTGTGCAATGGGAGGGGGTATAGGGGCCATAGGAAGGGGAATTCGGGAATAGGGTAGAGGATCAGAAGGAAGAGGAGATAAAGTTGAGAGAGGTAGGAATTGAAGATAATAATGAGTAAAAGGATATGATATAAGGATGTAGAAGGCCGAAGGACAAAATGAGCATGGAATAGATGTAAGGATAGAAAGTAAGGAGCTGAGGAAGAAAGTCAGTGAAATTAGGAACCTCTAAATTTAATTAGATTGATTTCTCCGATGCCAGTATGAGGAACTAACTATTAACTTTTTGCGAAAAGCAGTTTACTACCTGATCGGGGGTAGAAATGACTGTCTCAACAGCAGCAGATGAAGGAGGAACTTTTAGAGACTAGAGAGGTTTCGTATCGAGTGTGGGCATTAACGGAAAATTACGTTCAAGTGTTTATTATACAGCTTTACGACCGTTTCGAAAGCTACCACGAGGTAAAGTTCATGAGTGCAAAAAAGCGTACCCTTGAATCGACGCCCTCCGTCTCCCGATATTGTGGATCTTTGTCTCGTCGCACGTTATGTACTTATGCATAAACGTAAAGTGTTCACGCACCCAGAGGTGCATCATGTTCTTCGCATTTTGCAAACGTCCGATTATCGCGATGCACTCCGCCGGAGTTAAGAAATAAATCAGGGCAACGGTTTGGCATTAATTGAGCCGCATTGTATAACCTTGCCATGGTGAAATACGCCGCGGCATCGATTTACGATAGATAAAACGTACTTTATGGGGATGTTTCCGAGGGCATGGCCAAGTTGTTTACAGCTCGCGAGGCGGCCTCACGGGCCAACTCGAGTCTCGTGGTGGAAAATATGAGAAAAGATGAGAGAAGATGATGGCTGAGAGACGAGAGACGGAGAAGATGAAGAAGATGTGGAAGAAGAACTTGGAGGAGGATGAGGAGGATAAGAGAAGTTGGAGTGCGGTTTAGCGAACAGCACTTTCACACGTTGAATAACATCCTCCAGTTGCGTATATGTGCCTAATGATGCGTACCAGCCCACTCGCTAGACTCGTATATCAAACGGCTAATTAATGCCGTTCATAATTGCTGCCTATCATAATGCGAGCAAAATAGTGGCGAGATAACTTTTTCATTCCTCTTCTCTTATTTCATCCTTTCTTTCTGATTCCTTCTTTTCTAACACTGGGAGAGTAGGACAGAAAGGTGTAAAGTTCACCGCATCAGGACCAAGGTGTTAATATAAATAAAGCTTCTACTTTTTAATATTAAACAATTTCGTTATTGTACATAACTCATTTAAGATTCATACGAGAAATTCAACTATATCCGAAATTACTGAATATCATATTGAGGCGAATGTTGCTTTTAATAACCCTGACACTTATAGAAATAGTGTAAGTCTATACCGTCTATAACTAATCACACAGTCCAGTCCTCCATAGGTGAATTTTTTTGGCCCATTTTCGCGTGATTGTTTTTGAGTTATTTTTCCGTATACGAACTTATAAACCACTTATAAACTGAGAAAAGTTTTAAAATTCACGCCTATCAAGGTGGAATAATTGGGACAGTTTTTTCAGAGATGAGTACTTTGATTAAATTACTATTAATTTTGAGGAGAAATTAAATAATGAACGCTAATATTTTAAAGAGAATGAATTTCAGATTTAAAAGGACTATTTTTTGAAAAATGTAATTGTTTGACTAGGGATTCGTCGTTTTGGGTTAAAGATTTGGCGTTTCGGTTAAGGGTTCAGCTGTTTTGTTGCAATTTTAATTGTTTTTTTGAAAATTTGTCTGTTTTGTTTGTTTTTTCAGCCAAAAAAAAAAGTTGAATCTTACACTCACAAAAAATAAAATATACATTTTCCATTTACACAGTTAATTTTTACGCGATTGCTTTTGAGTTATTTTTCGTATATGAACAACTTAATTCATTTCCATATGAAAGGATTAACCGCGAAATAAAAACTGCCACTAATAAATTGAGAATAATTTTAAAATTCACGTCCGATATCAAAGTGGAATAATTAAAATAGCTTTTCCAGAGATAAGTACTTTTATTTAATTTCTTAAAAAGAAGTTTTTGGCGGCGTACCTGGAGGCAGTTGCGGTATGGGCAGATGAGAACATATGAAACTTTGGAAATATTCGTCTTTTTTATTCCTAATCTACTGAAGGCTGGTGCTCTTTTCAGTATACAAAGCAAACCAACCATGATTCTTTGGGTTCTAGATTTGTTCCTAAACTCCCCCTCAATCGAACTGGCAAATTATTATGGACATATTTTTATCTGCAAAATAAATTTCTCGCATCAAGTTGGTGGTTGGGCTTAATAAATATGACAAACTTTGTCAGAAAATTGATAATTTTAAGTTCCGATGTTAAGTCTGTGGATAATAAACTGTTTGGTTCCTTTCAAGGACCATCTTCGGAATCTGTATTAAACACTAGCAATATTATACGCTCACAAAATGGCGCAGAAAAAATTGCGTTGTAATTATATAATAACATGAAAATGAAAAAACAAGGTTGCTTTTATTCCAACTTGAAGTTGCACAATTTCAAGCATTTCAATTTATTTATTTATTGAACCACATGCGTGACGTTTTGGCCTTTTACATTATGTCCCCTTCTCATATCATTCCCTTACTTAGATTTTCAAGTTAAATTAAATTGTCTTAATTTATATGGCACTGATTTTAAAAACTTCAAATTGATAAATTTTTCAATTAAAAATAATTCAGCTTAAATGCCTATTTTTGAGGTATGAATTTGAAGCATTAATTTCTCATCACTAAAGTCGAAAATTTAAAAAAATACGCATGTACATTTTTCAGTACTTTTATGGAATTGTTAAATTTTGACTTACATTTTGAATCTTTAACATTTTGATTGTGTCAAAAAAAATTTGAATTTTGCAAACAATAATTCTCGTGTCTAGGTTCACTAAAATTCGGTGAGCGTACAAGAAATATTATCATATTGTACACTTCTTCCCACTTCAAATTAAAAATTCTCACATCTCAAAGCTTTGAATTCGACATATATCAACTTTCCCATAATAAAATTTATTAATGGTTAGCCTTTATTTGTGTTTGAATCTTTAATATTAAAACTAATAAAGTTCGCAGACTCATAAGTTAGTATCAGGCAAAAGAGATCGGCAAGCGCCCTCAAGAAAGTGTTTCATAGGCCACAGGATTCGAGAGTCTTTCCAATTCATAAGGAATCCGATTTCATCATTTTATTATTTTTCAACAACCGATAAAAAAAAATATATAACATGGCAAATTAGATTTTTAGTCCCAATTGGACTAAAAAAAAGCTTCCAGCATAAGGATCTGGAAAACCAAATTTCCTCACTTTGTTGTTTCTTAGCAACCGATATAAAAAAATGAGAATATAAAATAGCAAATTTTATTGTTTGTCACAGTTCTCCAATACAGGGGTTTGAAAACCCAAAATGTTTTGATTTTACTGATTTTTAACCACTAGCATAAAAGAAGACGAATATGACATAGCAAATTTTATTTTTTTTTGCGCAATTCTACATATCAAGAGATCAATTTGAGTTATCCCCAAGAAAAATCAAACTAAAATGAAACTGACAATATTATTTCTCGAATACACTAAAACTTGTTGAAATCCATGCTATATTTCAACCCTCTAGCACAAATATTGTAGGATGATGGACGGACCTCCGACCATCCTTATAAGTGTCTCCGGTAGAGCATACGAAACCCTAAAATGGTAAAATTTTGTTGGTTTGTTTAATTTGTTATTATACAATTATGAACAGTTCAAATTTGATAGCAGAATATTTTCAATGTAGTACAATTTTGAAATATTTCAAATCAAAACGTAATTATTTTGAATATTTCAATATAGTATTATTTCAATTTTAACGCTTTCAATTTAAAATTAGTCAATTTTGAATTCTTCAAACTGAAAACTGCACAACAAAAACTTTTGTTACAATTTTAAAGACTTATAAAGGAAATTTTCCTGTTATTTAAATTATATATTTGCATTTCAAACTATTCGTTTTAAAAACTATTTTAATTAAAAAATGTTCAGCTAGAAAGGCTTTCAAGTTGAAATCTAATAACTGTACAATATGAAAGTATGAACGTAAATTTAAATCTTTATTAAACTTCCAAAAGCTTTTTACATTATTGTATCTAAATCAAAATTATTGTGAATATTTTAACGTTCAAAAAATGTATTCGTAATGTATTTTACTCTTAGACAGCATTTTTGCAATATTTTTATAGAAATTTTATTCCAATTTTAGTAGCCTATACCTCAACAAGAAAAAAGAGTTGTAATATGTAATATAGAGTTCGTAAGAATTCAAAATTAATATTTTCTAATAGAATGACCTTCAGAACGAATTGTTTGGAATATTTTTTTATATTTAAAGTCAAATACATTTTATTATCATGATTTTAATTTTACTTTTACGTAACTGTACGCCGTCACATGTTGCATAAGAGTAATATTATTTTATTATTCATGAAATGGATGTTGTTTTGAAATAGGCAAAATATTAAGTCGGGTTGCATACACGTTTTAACATGAACCCTTGCTGGAGTGTTTCTAGCCAAGCTTGCATGTAACTCTGTACTAGTTTAGCGTAAATTTCCTGGACACCTTCCATGTTAAATGCAAGACACTCTTGCAACTTGCTATCTCGAATATTATACAGAAAGGGCAGCTTGGAGATATATCGAATTTGACTTAGAAATTCCGTTTTCGTCTCTCTTATATCTGAATTTCAAAATCGAAACCACTTTAGAAATATTCCTCTAGAAAATTACAGAAATACTAGAACAGGAAGTTGAGATAAACAAGGAATCAACCTTGTGTGTCAAATGCATTCTTTTATGAACAAGATTTTGTCAATTAAAGAATCTGTGAAATCGTTTTCGAAATGTTATCTTTACAGGCAAAAATGATAAATACCCGTGAGAAAAGTAATCAAACCAAAAGAGGTAAAATGAGCCACGGACATATTCTGCCGTTCTATGGAAAAAGACAGTAACTACAAAATCAGCGAATGAAAAAAAAAACGTTCGAACAAAAATGATTAATTATTATGTAAGAATTTAGACGCTGCCGAAATTCCAAAGCGTTTTTACGAAAAAGGCAGTAAGTGAAACGATAATAATGGGTTTTGGTGGTAACTGCTGCCTTTTAAAGAAAGGGTCTATCTACATTTGGTGTCGAACGGACATATTGGAAGAACCGCGTTTGCATCTTTACTGATTTGCATCTTCCAATATATGATTGTGCTTGGAAAAATACTATCCTTCTTTGGTAATTCGAACCTGCTCTATTTATTGGTACTGAGCATTTGTAATTTTAATTGTTTATATGCGAAACTGTAGATACCCGAGCAAAAATTCGTCGACTTGTTTTCAACTTGAATTGCCCCCAATCAAGACATGCTGAAGTCGAAAAGTTCGACTCCAGCATGTCTCCTT
>JAABKJ010002919.1:0-26899 GCA_011634705.1 Andricus grossulariae
GTGTTTTGATTTGAAGTTCAGTTTTTATAACTTCAAATGAAAACATTTTTAGCTTCAAGAGTTCGAATATTTTAATTGCAATGACCGTCAAAAATTGTTGTTGACCGGGAAAACTTTTTTATAGGTTCAATTACCTGAAGATGACCAACAGTATAGGTCGAAACTTCATAATTATAACTATGATTAAATTTGTTTGACATGGAACAAACCCAGTCGTTTTTTATTTTCAATTGATCGTAAGACCGAAAGAATAGAACTCATGTTCCTATTGAATTAATCTACAAATTTACCTAATTCATTAAATTTCCTGAAATTTCTGAATTCCTTGAATTTTTGGAATTTCTTGAATTCCCTGAATTCCTCAAATTTTTTGAATTCCCTGAATTTTGAGAATTCGAAGAATAATTCAAATAATAATTTTCCTTAAATTACCTGCATTCTTTGAAATCTTCAAATTCCTTAGATTCTCTGAATTTCTTGAATTCTCTGAACTCCTTAAATACCCTGCATTCTTTGAATTCTGGAAATTCCTTGAAATCTTCAAGTTCCTTGTATTACTTGAATTACCTGCATTCACAGAATTCTTTGAATTCACTGGATGACTTGAATTATCTGAATCCTTTGAATTAACTGAATTCCTGGAATTATCTGAATCCCTTGAATTATCTGAATTCCCTGAATTCTCTAAATTACCTGAATTATCTGAATTCTATGAATTTCCAGAATTCTCTGAATTCCCTGAATTGTCTGAATTTCCTGAATTATCTGAATTCCTAAGAATCTTTGAATTTTTTGAATTCTCTGCATTTCTCGAATTCCTTAAATTCCTTAAATTCTCTGAATTACCTGAATCATGAAATTCAAATAATTTAGAGAATTCAAGTAATTCAGAGAATTTCAGGAATTCCAAGGATTCTGTGAATTCAAAGAATTCAGAATTCTGAGAATTCACATAATTCTTTCAATTCGGAGAATTCTCTCAAATTCTCTGAACGCCTTGAATTCGTTGAATTCTTTGAATTTCTTGAATTCCCAGAATTCCTCAAATTCCTCGAATTCTCTGAATTCTTAGAATTTGCGGTATTCCTTGAATTTTCTGAATTCTCTGCATTCCCTGAATTTCATGAATTCGTAGAATTCTTTGAATTCGCTGAATGCCTTGATTTCTGTGAATGCCTTGAATCCTCTAAATACTTTGAATTCTCTGAATCCCTTGAATTCTATGAATTCCCTGAATTCTATCAATTCCCTGAAATGTATGCATTTCCTGAATTCTATGCATTCCCTGTATTCCCTTAATTCTATGCATTCCCTGAATTCTATGAATTCCCCGAATTCCCTAAATTCTCTGAATTCCTTGATTTCCCTGAATTCATTGAATTCTCTGAATTCCTTACATTACCTAAATTACTTGAATGCTCTGAATTCCTTGAATTCTCTGATTTTCTTCAATTCTCAGAATTCTTTGAATTCTCGGAATTCTTTGAATTCTCTGAATCTCTTTAATTATCTGAATCCCATGAATTCCATGAATGTTTCGAATTACGTGGATTCCTGGAATTCTACGAATTCATGAAAATCTATAAATTCTTTGAATTGTATGAATTCCGTGACAGTGAGTGTGTGTAAAGTGACATTGGGTAGGCTCGGCATTAGCGCTTCGGCCTCATGTTTACGGGATTTTCAAAATCTTGCACATGTCCAAACTCTTTCTCCAATTTCGATGAAATTTCGATTTTAAACAAATTTTAATAGATTTGTGAAACTTACGTTGGCATGTGACGTGACGACAAGGAATGCTTAAGCCACGCAACGATCCATACATCTCCCATTCTTGAACAATCTTGAAAAAATTTTGAAATCAAAAAGTATTCAGCAAATCATTTCCAAGAAAAGCATGACAGATGCAGTAAGATAATCTAATATTAACGATTTTATCGACGATTTCCAAAAACGTCTTTTTTCAGGGGAAATACATGTAAAACTTTATGGGATTTGAACAACCCCTAAAAATCAATTGATTTAAAAAAAAAAAAATATGTGCTCATTTTTTTCATATTCGAACAAATATGGGAGATGATAGGAAGAAAATGTCAAGAAAAAGATTTGTATTACCCAAATAAATAAACCTTGAGATTTCACTAACCAATGACGAAGACAAATATATAACCCGTCAGTATAAATCATCACATGAACAACATTAAAACTGTGATAAAAATTATAAAAATGTTTTCTTTACTTTTTATAACATCATGAAAAATACTTAAAATAAAGAAACAATTTTGTAAAATCACAGAGTGATAAGTAACTTGAAAAAAATTAATACCTACCTAGTGGGCACGGCATTTAATCGTCTTTAGGACGTCCCAAAGACATCAGACGTTTCCATGCCCATTGGGAAGCTCGAAGAAGCATAGGGCTTAATAAGATAAAAGTATTGAAACGTAAATTTCAAAAGAGATTTTCATATATCTATAATTATTTAGCATGAATATTTTCATGAAAGAATCTTTGAAATATTTTTAAACTAACTTTGAGAAAGTTTATATGCTCCATAACACCATGTTTGAATATTTCTAACTGTTAAAAATTTGTTATTCGTAGATATAAAGGACCATATTCGTACATAAGCCCTTACGTACGGACATAAAAGTGAACAGCTGAGCAAATGACCGCGACTTTTTCATCTGCTGAACTTGCCTTCAACTTGTCTGAACCGTTTTCACTTGGAATGCATCATATTGCATAATATACACGACTGACTGCTCGCGCACTCGGCCCTTCCGAGGCAAAAGTCGCAACGGTCTCTCGCCCCACGCGCTGAGAAACTGCGTGGGCCAGCAGTTCTAGGAATGTTGAGTGTATTTATTTGTATTATTATTGATAGTATTTATTATTGATTTCAAATCTCCCGCGATTTTCGGTTGAAAAAGTTGCATACAGGCGGCGCCTCGATACCAGAACGGGGCAGCCAATGAACGTCGTTGATAAAAATAAACAGCCCACTCGCGGTAAGGGTGTGGCTCCCTCCAGCTTGGGAATAAAAGAATCGTTTCAAATCGCTTCGTTTCAAGGTCAGGGGAACAGGCGAGACTGCACTGTATCGCACCTAATTTCAAATTTTTAAATTGGAAACTCTAATCATATTAAACAAATTTTAATGCAAGACTTGAAAATTGAACAACTGTGAATTTGATATGAAAAAATTAAAGCATTTTAGAATAGACCGTGTCTATAGGTTCAACAACATTCGGTAAGCGTAGGACAAATATTATGAGTGAGCCTATGGCAATGCATTTTTTACAGGGATTAAATTAACTTTCCTTTTAAATAAGCCACTAGGCTTTTCAGAATGAATCTTTAAAATCAAAAAATTTTACACTTGATCAAAGTGATGAATAGTTTTGAGGTTAGATTGATAAACATAATTTTTTCTACACACAAGAACTTTGATATTATATTCTTGTTTATCATTTTTATGAAGCCAATATATTT
Organism: Andricus grossulariae; assembly: GCA_011634705.1. Classification (NCBI taxonomy): domain Eukaryota; kingdom Metazoa; phylum Arthropoda; class Insecta; order Hymenoptera; family Cynipidae; genus Andricus; species Andricus grossulariae. The sequence continues at coordinate 3,496 of JAABKJ010002919.1, forward strand.
ATTTTTTTTTCAAATCGATAAAAACTCTTCCTGAAAATAAAAATTTCCAAATAATTTTCATTCATAATCATCCGCAGAATATGAAATTTACCATCACTCCAAAAAATAAAACTTTAAAAACATTAGCTAGCAAGAGAATGATATAAAATGTCACATTTCTCAGAAAATTAATTGCATTAATTACATTAATTGCATTAACTACACTAATTGCATTAATTCCATTATTTGCAATAATTCAATTTATTGTATTAATTACATTAATTAAACATTTATTAATAAATGCCATTTATAATTATTTTCACGCGCATTAATACAATTAACCACTCCAAGCAACTGCTAATTTCAACTTCAAATTTCAAGTATTTCAAGTTGTATTTCTAATCAGAAAGGTTGAATTTTCAACCAAGGAAATGAATTTTCTACTGGAAGTGACGAATTTTCAACCAAATAGTTGAATTTCCAACTAGAAAATATCAAGGTTTAATCAAAAATATCAATTTTCAACCAAAAATCGACGTCTCCATTCAATATGAGTCTATGTGCTGACAGCGCCCTGTATGAGACTATTCCCTATCCTTATACACAGCGCATAGTCTCATACACGGCGCTGTCAGTACATAGAATCATATTGAATGGAGGCGTCGAAATCAATCAGTTTTAATCAAAATAGTTGAATCTTCAACCAAAGCACATTAATTTTCAACCAAACATTGTATTTTTAACCAAGAAATATGAAGTTTCTACCACAATAGTTGAATTTTCAACATAAAGCTGAATTTTCAATGAAATAGTTCAATTTGTAACCAAAGAGATGAAATTTCTACCAAAATGATGAATCTTTAAGAACGACAGAATGAATGTTCAGTAAAATATTTGGACATTCAACAAAATAGTTTCATTTTCAACCAAAAAGATGCATTTTTAACCAAGGAGATTAATTTTCTACCAAAAAAGACCAATTTTCAACATAATACATAAATTTTCAACGAAATAGTTGAATTTTAAATTAAAAAAGGCGAATTTTCAACAAAATACAGGAGCTTTCAACTAAATGTTTAAATTTTCAATTTAGAAAATGCATTCTTAACCAAAAAAAGCATAAGATTTTGAATAAAATAGTTCAATTTTCAATGAAATAGTAGAATTTTGAACCAAGCAAGATGAATTCTGAACCAAAAATATAATGGTCTTTTCAACTAAAAAGAATTGCCTTTGTATAAAAAATATTTGGATTCTCTCATTGGGTTCTGTTTATTCAGTTCGCATTTAAGCGGAAAAAAGAGGATAATGGGGGAAGAAGGAAACTTTTTTAAAAAACAAGGGGAAAAGAAGATTTCTTCAAAACAGGGGAATAGGGTAAAAAGTGTGAAGACTGAAATGTGAAAGTGGTTTTCAAACTTATTAAGTTATTATTGAACTGTACCGTTGCAGGGGCATCTTTCGCAAAGTTGCAAACTTTGTTAAAATTTATCATCAGGAAACATACTAAATGGTATCTAAGTTCGTAAAGTTAATTTCACTGACCCCCTTTTCCTCAAATTGATAACGTGGTTTTTGGACGATCCCTTAGGCTTTTAATTTAAAATTTGTTGTGGCATAATTAAGAATAAGAATTGTGAAGTTCAATTCTAGTTTGAAGAAAAAAATTCTCAGGGAATTTCAGTTCTGGAATGGGCAAGTGACCCTCTTTGAATAATCTATCATGAACGGATCGTTTGTATGTCATATATAATAAGAGGTGCGACAGTTACCCCAAAATGCAATCTTATGAGAGTCCATTAGAAAACATCATTAGTACCCCATGGCGACGCGACATTTCGATGAAAGTAAATAGCGACTTGGGGTAAACTGAGCGTTTCATACGTCCCTGCACTGGCTGGTCCGCCTGAAATAGCACGACCACCTTCGCCAGTGTGGGTCCTTTTTACGTGCATACATTCTGACAAAGTATTAGCGAGAATTAACACCGTGCGAGTGTATTTCGGTCCTCAGCTTCCACTAGATCGTCACTGACTGACTACCCCACGGTTCTGTCGGTAATCCCTCTGGTATGGTCATTGGTCATCTGACTAACTACTTTACATCTCATTATAAATTCAGAAAAATAATAATGATGTGAGAAATTTACAGATCAAAAGTTCATATGCAAATCTATTTTGATTTGTATGAAAAACATTGGTTAGATGTGAGAGAACCATTTAGAATTTTTATTTCGAATTTTAATTTTTAATTTTAATTTTAATTCAACATTTCAAATCTTAAAATATTCAGAATATAGTAAAATGTTTACTAAAAACGTTTCATACTGAAGTTGAATTAGAAATTGCGTAAAACTTAAAAAAAATAAGTTGCGACAAATAATATTGCACTGAGGGGCCGTGCATAAATCATGTGCATTTATTTGGGAGGGTGGGGGGGGGGGGAGGTCAACGATTTTTCTATGCTCTCTTAGGGGTAGGTGTTCAAAACCCTCTTTCACCTAAGATATTTTCAAGTTTGCGAATTACTAGAAAACAAAAGTTAATTAGATTTTATTGTAAACAACTGATTGTCAGCGCAATCTAACGTTTACTGTAGCACCTATAGTACATTAAACATAAAAAATGGTGTGTTGCATTATTGATAATTGTAACAATATTACTTGTCATTTAGCTAAGAATATTAGCAGTACATAGTAATATCAGTATTAATAATAAATTCACGAAATAATAATAAATAAATTAACAAATAAGCGATCGAGCACAACTGACGTAAGGTATTTCTGTAAAATTTTCGCTCCCCTCGTTCCCCAATGTAAAATATGATGAGATTTGGTCGGACCCCCCTCCCCCTCGGAATCTCAATAAGATCATATAAACTTAGGCAATGTACATACATATAAATTCTGATTATTAATTCTTTCGAGGTTGAAAATTCAACTCATTGGCTCAAAGTTGAACTACTTTCTTAAAAATTAAATTTTTGATTGAGCATTCATAATTTTAGTTGAAAATGAAAATTCGTCTCTTTGCTTGAAAATCAAACTATTTGGTTGGAAATTAATATTTCTGGGTGGAAAATAAAACTTTTATGTGGAAAATTCACTTTTTAAAATAAAAGTTAATTTTTTTCAAATGAAAACTTAACTATTCCAATTTTTTTTAAACTGCTCTTTTTTAGGTTAAAAATGTAATTATTCGCTTAGAAATGTGTGAAATTTGTTAAAACATTTGTCATCTTTTTTGGTAGACAATAAATCTTCTTGATTGGCAATTCAACTATTTGGGTAAAACTTTATGTATTCTAATGTAGATACGTCTTTTTTATTACAAAATTAATCTTCTCGGTTGAAAATGCAACTATTTGATTAAAAATCTATACATTTTGTTAAGAATTCGTTTTCTTTCGGTAGGAAGTTAATCTTCTTTGTTGAAAATTCATCTTTTTGATTAAAAATTCAACTATCTGGTTGAAAATTCACCTTTTTCTAGAAATCTTGACTTTTTGGCTTGAAATTTGAACATTTTCCAAGAAATTTATTTTCTTTATTGTCTGAAAAACTTGTTTGGTTGAAAATTCAACTCTTGTTGAAAATTCGTGTTTTTGGTTTAAAAATTGATCTCTTTTGGTGGAAATGTAATCTTATTTGTTTAGAAATGCAATTGTTGGTTGAAAATGAATGCATTTTGCTTGAGGATTCAACTATTTTCTTTGAAATTTTTATTTTTTGTAGCAATTCAACTAGTTTTTATTCAAAATGAAGATTTTGTCTTGGTTAAAATATCAACTATTACATTTTTTGTCTGGAATTTATCTTTTTTGGTTGAAAATTCAACTAATTGGTTGCGAGTTGAAATACTTTGTTATAGTTCATGAGAAACAGTAGGATTTGATCAAATTCCTATTCCACCCCGAGTCGTCACCGGTTATTTTCAGATGACTCATAAATAAGTTCACGAAAAAAATTTAGTCGGAAAAATTACGTAAGATTGGGGGGGGGGTTTAAGGACCCTAAAAAAGAGAGGGACGTGGTTCAAAATTTCATAAAAGAACTTTACGTAATCTATGTACTGCCTCTAACAACAAAGCCTAGAACGCAGTATTCAAATAATTGTTTGTTTATGTAAAGAAATTGTTTAATTGATGAGCAAATACTCTAATTTAATTAATTGCTGATTTCCTCTGGCTAATTACGTCTATTGTAGTGTGTCTCACGATAGAAATTGATAACGAAGTTTTGATTCCTTGCAGAGGCCGTTTTGATTTGTTGTGCACAGTAATATACTTGAATTATTTTATTTTATTTCCTATCTAATGAAGACTTATGTCTTTAATTAATTAATTCTATAAATTTGGCAGATATTTATGTTTGGAATTGCTGTCTAAATCTCTACTTGAACATTTCGCAACTGAAAAATTGTTGAAATATGTGATCGTCCCTATATTACATATAATTTTTTTTACAATTTTTGGACCCTCCACCACCCTTTTGTAACGCTAAAGTAACAATAAACTTTTAGTTATCTGATATTGTCACTATAAATGCAACGTTTTCTATATGTGCAAGTATTACTGCCAATATTTATGTATACAAATAATAATATAAAATCATATTTTAGAAAACATCATTTTTGATCAAGTTAGAATTTTCTGACATATCAACAAAAATATTCCTTTTTTTTGGATTTGGTGAATGGCTCACTTATTATAAATTTAAAAAAATGTTTTCCACATCTATTTTCTCTTTTCGTTTTCAGACACTTTACAAGTTTTAACTATGCAGTAATGTGTTTCTTGAGTTGGAATAGAACTAATTTTATAAAAAATACTTTGAAAAAATTATAAATAAGTGTCCCATTTACCAAATAAGGAGAAAGGTAATTTCTATTGTCTTTAAAAAAAATGCTAACTTGATCAAACGTTACTTTTTATTAAATATGATTTTATATTATTATTTGTTATTGAAAAATGTACACGTGAAAAATTTGCAATTCAAACTTTCGACCCCTCTGTGGTGTCCAAAAGTGATATCTACATTTTTTTAAATCACGGGTTATCCTGATAGGGTACCTCAAAATTTACACATACCTTAATAACAGATTTCCAAAAATAATTTATTCAGTCCTTTCTACCCTGTTATAGTATGTTAAATTGTGTTTTTTTTTAAAATTATTTATGCATTTAAAATAAAGCTACATAACATTTCTCGAACCCTCCACCATAGTAACAGGGCCATAACAGATCCTTTTGAGTCCTCCCTCGCCCTAAAAGTGTTACGTAATGTGGACGACCCCTTACCTTAAAATTGTTCCGATTTCATAATACGTAATTGAAGTTCTTAAAAATGGAAATTTCCAGTGAAACTTTTAGATACATGAACACTTTAGTCATTCTTTACATTTTTATCTTCTTTATATAGTAGTTCCAAATGCAATTTCAGATACAATTTATTTATGTATACTATGTATATGTCTGCGTTTCGTATTTTAATACCCCTTCTTCCTTCTTACATGTGGCATTTTCTTACGTGAAATAAAATTTCAAAGAAAACGGAATGGATGACTGGAACGGAGTGTAAATATAAAACCAAGAACAATAAATCAGGCATTCTATGTTGAGTGGCACAGGGTCGACCCTGACCTCCTTGAATTCGGTTGCACAACTTTTTTCTTTCTATTGCAAGGATGTAATCTCGAGGGATTTACAAATTTGATATACCCACTATTAGACAAATTTGTTTACTTCTCTTTAAATATTGTGTTGCTTTATATTATCAGTTACGAAACAACATTCTTTAATTGTGTTGAATTCCAGAGACTTTGCAAGGGTGAAGACGTTCATTGGCACTTTTCAAATTCTATTCGCTCATCTTCTTGACAAAGAAGAGCGAATGTTGCATAATAGTCATAATGACTGTTTCATTCATTGAAAATGTCTTATCGATTTCCATTTTATATAACATGTATTCACAACAACTTTCAATGCTGGTGGAATTTAGTAAAAAAATCACATTACTGTTAAAACGATGCAGGAAAACATATTTCTGTATTAAATTGCATTTGCTGATCAACTATGAAGATAATCAGGGTAGTTGTAATTCACAGAAAACCTGGAAATCAGGAAAAAGTCAGCTATTTAAAAAAAAAAATCCTGCAAAAGTCTGGAAATTTCTGTAAGAGAGACTTTAAATAACTGTCAAGGATAATAATTTTTTCATTTCAAATTGCTTTATTCCGTTTATAATAGATTCTATGTTAAAAATTAATAACATTAAGATTCTGGTAATTGAATATTAATGGGCAGGGAAAATAAAAAATGGTTTTGAGTTAAAAATTGTATTATTTTCTTTGGAAATTCAACAATTCTTATAAAACTATGATGTTGAAAATTCAACAATTTGATTCAAATGACAAATATTTTGTTGAAAATTTGATTGTTTTGTTCAAAATTCAACGCTTTAGTTGCAAATTGAACTATTTTGTTGAAAATGACAATATTTTGTTAAAAAATCATCTTTTTTGGTTCAAAATTCTACTGTGTTGTTGAACATTCGTCTATTTTGACGGAAAACCCGTACTTTTTATTAAAAATTTATCTTTTTTTTTTGTTGAAAATTCAACTGCTCCCACAAAATTAAATTATTTTGTTGAAAATTTAACTATTTTGTCACAAAATTATGTTTGTTGGTCGTAAATCGAACTGTTTTGTTGAAAATTTGTCCTTTTGGAATGAAGATTCGTCTTTTGCGTTAGAAAAGTAATATTTTTTGTTTGAAATGAATAAATAAATTCGAAATTTTAATCTGAAATGTTATTGTTTTGTATCGTGCATAAATGATTCTATGTTAAAAATGTAACAAGATTTAAATGCTGTTCTCTGAATATTAATGGGCAGGAAAAATGAAATATTGGCCAGGGAAAAATCAGGAAAAAGTGAAGGAATTTTGAAAATGAAGTTTTTCGGCCACCGTTAGATTGCACAAGTGTGGAAATTATTAAAATTTTCACTACATAAAAACGCCATAAGAAGAAAAACTATGCGATGTGACTGATGTGCAATTTCAACTAAGAGTGCATAATTGATGTTCATGGAATTAATGTGAATTTTATCAGTCACGTTACGACAAGGTTATATATAATCACCGTCGACAAGCAGTCTACGCTCGCATTCAGGTTGAAAAAACAACGGCATTTAAAAGTACGTTCCGTCAGTGAGACTGCAAGAAACCGTTAAACAGACCTGTGTAATTTTCCATTCAATGAATGTAGCTTTAACGACTTCATTTAAGTAAATCTGCTATATATCTTTTGCTTATCTAACACAGGATCAAATTAAGTACGAATTAATTTAACAGAAAGTAGATCAGCTCACGCCTTTGATTTTTTGCGAAGATTTAGGAACCATCCATAAATTACCGTAAGATAGGGTTTACCCCGTTTTACGGTTCGCAACACATTTTTTTGATCAATATTTTACCCATCTCTTCCCCCATGTAACAAGTCCTAACAAAGTGGTGTAACCTCCCCTCCCCCCGACTAGACTCAGAAAAAGATTGTCTTGAACCAAAAAACTGTTTTCTTCTATATAAATGAAAATTTGGTTAAATCAAACCAATTCTGTTTGATTCAACAAAATATTTGATTGACCCAAAAAAATTTGTTGAAACAACCAATCTCCACGTACCAAAAGATTTGGTTGAAACTACTAAAAAATTTATTTGGGTCAATGGAATATTCTAAAGTCGTTATAATAACCATATTCTATGGTTTAACCCACACCAATTTTGTTGCTTCAACCAAATCGTTTTCTGAGTGTATGTTACGTAGTTTTGCCAAATATTTTCAGCCATATCTTAATAAATACGTACAAGTTAGTTACTTACTACCCGAGATACCCGAATGACCAAACAATTAGAAGTTACTTAAGTGAAAAGAAAGAAAATCAAAACAATATGGAACATGCGACAAAGGAACTGCACACGCCTCGAAAATTAAAACATATAAAAAGCTCTCATCCAGTAGAAAAATATTATTCATTAATTTAATTTTTCACAATTTTTTAAAAATACTAGTACGTATCACCGATTATTTATTATTGGTGATGCATCTATTTAATTTATTCAGTCCTAATTAATATAAATTACGTATTATAGGGGTGGGGGTACAAACCATTTTGTTACGACTTGTTACATGGGGGAGGGGAGGGGTAAAAAGTGGTAATAAATGTGTTACGTAATTTATGTGTGGCCCCTTATTTGCAAAATTGATATTTTAAACAAAAAAACTCCTTCAGTTTTTGAATTTTATGGTATAAGATTGTATAAAGCATGCACTTTAAAAATTAATTTAACTTTTATGTCAGACTTTAAGAAGTGGAACACAGATGACAAATGTAAAAGTTGAAGAAACGTCTAGAAAATAAGCAAGCTTTCCTGAAATGGACGATTGAGTTCAGGCACTTGAAAAGTACGCTGTAACTATTTTGAATAGAAAATATAAAAGTAGAAAAGCTTTACTTTCGCATTATGAGGGAATTCACAAACGTCAAAGCGCCAGCAGATATCTGTTTCTTTTATTCGCGGTTTAAGCTTCTTTCCCTTGTGTTCAGTAAAGCAGTCAGAAATATACGACAGTAGACCAATCTCTCAAATTGATCCCATAAGAAATATGGGTCCCTCTTATCTATTATCTATTCAACTGATGCTCTCAAAAACAATTTAATTGAAGGCTTACTATATCCTGTGTGTCAACATAATAACCGTTACATTTTTATAATCTTGACATTAGAATTATTCTTTTAATTGCAATACGTTTATTGAATTTGAAACTATTTAATCCGTCTCTTCAATCTTAGATTGAAAATAAAACATGGCTTCTCTTTCCTGAGCAATCGGAGGAATACATATTTTGGGGACAAAATTGGTCTAAATCGGTTTTTCTAAATAATATATATTACTTCCTTAATATTTCGTCAACGCTTTGGAATTATTTTACGACTATTTCATTTTTAGTCAATTTCACTGATACAGTAAGCACGGAAGGATTTTGGTTTTTACCAATTTTCCGAATCCAAATGAGCTACAACGGGATATATTGACTGTACTATCAAGAAATTTTTTTTAAACATGTGTTTTAAAATGCTGTAGAATGAAAAAGATAGTTGAACATAATATGCATACATGGACTTTTAAAGAATTATTGCGTAACATAATATACAACTAGAATTTAAAATGTTATTTGTTATATGTTTCAATTATATGTGCTACAAAATTTTCTATAAAATTCGTTATGATGAATTAGTTGTCTGCCTTACGATATATCCACCTGCGCATTTACACTATTTCAGGTTACGAAAGTTGACAGGTGCCATAAAAATTCATAATTTCGTTTTACCTTTTCTTCAATTGCATAAAACCTAAAATCTAAAGGATTTTAAAAATAACGCCTTCTTTTGAATGTCTTTCAGTACAAATTGGTTATTTTTATAGTTATATACAAATTTATTTTTGTTGCAATACTCCTTACCACGCTCTAATATAAGAAATATCACTTCTGAAATTAGCAATTTAGTATATTTTCTACATTGAATTTATATTTTTACAAGATGTTGTTGAAAATATTACAATTTCATACAAAAATCTACAGTTCTAAATAAAAAATATCAGACTGAATCTTTTTCAAATCAAACAAGTATTGTATCTATCTTGACGAGAAATTTTTTTTTCGAAACTATGAGTATTTGAATTTTTAAGTTTGTGAAAAAACGCCAAGTATTTCTTAAAACCTCTGTAACTTCGAAGTTAATTGAGATCTTTAAATATTCTTTCCAAATTCTGGTGAGGTTCATCGTGGGGTTTATATTGTATTCGTCTTTATCTTCTCGACTGAATTTCGAAAAGACGGAAAGTTGATTTTATGGAAAACCCCTCTTTTTAATATATCTAATTTTTCATTTTGTGCTTATATAAAGAAGACATTTTGTAAGTTTTTATGCAGGCCTATTTATTGAAATAATTTTCGTGGCTACGACAATTTTTGTTTGAAAAATTTAATTTTAGAATTTTTCACGCAAACGATGTAACATACATACCATACATGAGGTTGAGGTATGTTTTGTAAAAATCAAAAATGGGGAATGTTTTTTGTGAGTATTTTGTAGAATCTGTCGTGGTTTCGATGAAAAATACATAATTAAAAAAAAAAAATTATGTCCATAAAAATGACTTAGCCGGCATTAAACTCAGATGTTTTTTTTATATCAGCACGAAATGATAAAAAATTAGATAAAATGAAAAAATAAAATTTTCCATAAAATCAACTTCCATAGAAAACCTCACGATAAACCGCATCAGAATCTGGGCAGAAAATTTAAATATCTTAATTAAATTTAAAGTTATAGAAGTTTAAAGAAGGAATTATTGTTTTTTTGAAAAAAAAAAACTTTAAAAGTCAGATACTGATATCTTCACAGAAATGTTTTTGTTTAATTCGGAAAAATACAAGCCCCCTAATTTTCTCTAAAAACAAACCTATTTTGTCGCCAAGAGATTCTGCGACTTAAAGTCATGAAGTATACTTACCTACCGGTCTAACTTGAAATGGATTCGGTCATAATATAGAGTATTATTTGAATTGGAAAAATATTTTAGAAGAGTTTTCGAAACCATCGAACGGATTTTTTGTTGTCCAAGCATACAAACAAAAGTGTGCTGTGTTGAAAAGAACCATAGAGTAAATGAGATAAAATCAAAAATTTTAAAAGAAGATGACTTCGAGCGAGCTCTAAATATATATATTTTTTAACTCGAAGCTAAAATCAGGGGTTATTTTCTCACGAAGAGGAATAATATTTACAGGGGCGCCAAAGTGATATAAAAGATAAAGCTTAAGAAAAAAGCACACTATTCTTTATTATTTATTTTATAATGATGAAAAGAGAAAGTTTCAAGTATACTGTATAGGCAAATCATAAATGGAGATTCAATATGCACGTACATGATTATGGTAAATTTGTAGTAGGTCGGTTTTTACCGACTTTCTTTTTTATGTAGATCTTATAGGCTTATAGGATAAATGAAAAAGATTTTGTTTAAAGCGTAACCATTATTTGATCAAGTATAAAAAAATGATGAAGGAAATACTACAAAATCTCTCTTCTTCTAACTCTCTTTTCCAATATACTTTTTTCTTTATTGTCTTATCCTCTCGGATAAAAAAACAAACGCAAAAATATGTTTGTCGTTCATTCTGCAACAATATATTCAGATTACTACATTTTGCAAATACGAAAAGGAATAATCCAAAAAATGACCGAAAAATTACTTATTTCAAAACATCCTGTGAGTAATATTTAAATAAAACTTAGATACCTTCTGATAAATTGAGGTGAAACATTTAAACCTCAATTAAAAGAAATCTTAATAGTGTTTATACGCAAACCTGCAGATTCGAACGAATATTGAGCTTACTGTCTCGATTTTGAAAATGTATTTAAGATCGAAATTGAATTAAGTTCCTTATGAACCACTTTATACATCAAAATCAGAACACAATAAAGTTCACAAATTGAAAAATTATTTTCCAACTACACCTTCTTTCCCTTTCTAAACATTTCATTTAAAAGAGTTGAAATTGTCATAAAAAACAATGGGATTTGATTAAAGTCTTTGAATTGAATAATACTTTTTATAAACAAAAATTTTCAACTTGATTCTAGTACTTTTATTCCACAAATTATTTATGGCTTGCAAAAATTACGAAAAAAGTGAGACTTTTCTGGTACTTTTGCCCCAAAAAAATCCTGCTTAAGACAAAAGTTAAGTATGACTTTTTCGGTACGCTTTTCTTACAAAAGGTCTGCTAACAAAAAATTAACGGTGACTTTTCCAGTACTTTTCCAGCACTTGTCAAAATTTTGAAAAAATATGTAAATTGGAACTTTTATAGTACCTTTGTTTCAAAAAGTATTTAGGACTTGTAAAATTTTCAAAATAAAATCAGGTGAGACCTTTCCGATACTTTTGTCCTAAAAAAGTTCTGATCGAATGGGACATATTTTGAACCCTTTTAAAGTTTAGTTATATTTCAGCAGTAATTTTATTGGACAAAAGTCCCATCAGTATGTGTAAAAATTTCGAATAAAATAAAATGGATCTTTTCTAATACTTTTGCCCCAAAAAATATTCAGGGCTTGCAAAAATAAAGAAAAGAAATGTAAGTGGGACTTTTCTGGTACTTTTGTCCCCAAAAAGGCCTGCTTAAAATAAAAAATAAAAATTAGGTGGGACTATTTCGATACTTTTTCCTACAAAAGTCGCATCAGCACTTGTAAAAAATTCGAAAAAATAAAATTGAACTTTTATAGTAGTTTTTCCTCTCGCACTCCGGCACTATTTTGAACTTTTAAAGTTTTTAAAGAGAAGTTGGTACTTAAGTACTGATTTTTCTCATACCTAGTACTTTATCGAGACCTTATTTGGGATCACAATGGGATCTCAATGGAACTTTTTTTTTACTCAGGTGATGAAAAAATCTTAATTGGCTTTGAAACATGTTGGTCCCTAGTAGTAAGAAAAAGACGGAAAAATAATAAGGAAAGAGTGAGAGGTTGGTTCTGGTTTACGATTTCCTATTCCTCCCTCTTCAAATTTTGATTTGTGAATTTTTTATTGTATGATTTTGGTGCATAAATTTGGTATCCAGTGTGTGGGAAAAGCGTTGCTACAGGTCCGGAAATTCGGGTAAGTCAGGAAATTAAAAAATGATCACGGAAGTCAGGGAATATCGGGGATAGCCTTAAAGAGTGTTTGAGATAAATTTAGAAATTAACAGTTTTTTGCATTAACATGATTGACCTCCTAGGTGTAAGGTTTCTTTTATACCTGAAAGAAACATTTGTAACGGTCAGGAGAAACAAAACACTGGTCAGGGAAAAGACAGGGAATTTTGAAACAGGGATTTTGTAGCAAACCTGATCAAATATAAGCTTGATAATATGATAGGAAAGTTTTGGTAACAGAAATTGGAACTAAAAAGAAAGAACTTAGTAAAAAATTACGAAGTTTATTTAGTTGTTTCTGAGAAAATTATTCTTTTTATAATTTTTATAGTTACTTTCAGAAACTTCAATTTTTTTTAATGCTTCGGACGGATAAAATAGTCTTCTCAAACAAATTTTTATACACTGCACCATAAAAGTCAGCTTGCAAAGATATTTTTGACCTCTGAGGCGATTCTAATTATCAAAAAACACTAGACAAGTTTAAGGTCATTTCTCTTCTTCTGGCTAGGTTTATAAATTATTTTAAGTACTTTGGAACATTAGGTAACAGGTTAGAAGTTTAAAAAATGAAAATAAAACACTTTTTTGATCATCCATATATATTGCATTTAATTGTTTTTTCTAAATCGCTTGGAAGACATTTTTGAACAACTCAGGGGCTTTTACTGATAAGAAGTCACTATAAATACAATTGACAAATCCAAGGCATGAAAAGTTCAAAGTAAGCCAGTATTCCATATTTCATTTATAGTTGTCAAATTTTTTCTGACTATGTTTAAACAATCTTTTGAACATCTTGGGACTTTAACCCTTAAAGGACCCTTGGGGTCACTGCGAACCCACGGGCTTTCCGATTTTTTTTTATTGTCTAGGTTTTTTTTGTTAAGTATTTTTTCGAATAGTTAAATTATCAATGCGGCTTTGCAGATATTTTTTTTTCATATTTTGTATTGTTTCAACATCACTCATGATTTTTTTCAGCCAAAAATATCTGGAGGTGTATTTGGAGGCGTGTCCTTTAAGGGTTAACTGATAAAAAAAGAAAAAAAAATGAAGTTGAAGTAATGAGAAATGCATAAATAGGAGAATTTAAAATCGGCTAAATTTTGAGTTTATCTATTTTTTATATTTTCAACTCCTTAACTTTTTTCTTTCATTTTTTTTGTTCAATCAAAAGTTTAGAGGCGTTTAAAATCATTGTTAAGGCTTTCACTCACATTATTTATTTTCTAGAGGTATCATATTTTTTAGGGAATTTTTATTAGCAGAATATCCTCAAGTATATCAGAAACAAATCTCGTGTTGTTTTTAAGGTGTTATGTAAAAATTTTTTGGTAAAAACAGGGCTGTGGTTAATAAGAATTATCTTTCGTAGATCAGTATTATATGAAAATCGTTCAAGATTCAAGTTAATTTAATTTACTAACGAAAGACGAAGAATAAGAGTTGAACTTTTGGGTTTTATTATACAATATACACATGTATACCTATTTTGTGTGTAGGAAAAGAGCGAAAAATGGGAATTGTAGGTGAATTTTATTTTTGAAGTGGGAATTTTCTATGTTCCATATATTGAGTAGCATAGAAACTTTTTGTGTTTTTTTAAGTCACCGTATTTTACTAAATTTTCTACGAAAACGTAGAAAGTGTCTTGGGAAGAATGTAAAAAATGCGAAGTGTAATAATTTAGTTGTTTCGTTACAAAAATAAAATTTTATTACTATAATAACTATTATGTATATAAATATTATGTTTTGCACGTCATTAAAATGCGTCTGAGAAATGATTATTTTCCTCATTTTTATAATTACTACTTTTTTTCATTTCATCGGGAGCCCTGAACAATCTTCCCAAAGATTCATTCCCAAGATTCTAATAAAATAGGCTTTCTAATGCACTGGAAAAAAGTAGAAAGTAGAAAAACTGAAATTAAAACATTGATTTTTGTATATTTCTTGTACAAGTTATATATTTTTAGCTAACCTTAAACAATATTTTGAACATCCATGTAGTGCATTTATTATACCGACAGGGGTCTGTCAAATAGGAATTATCTTTCATAGATCAGTATTAATTATACAAATCTGTCAAAATTTGAGGAGCTTATTTAATTTGCCAACAAAACGCGGAAAATCGTAGCTGAACTCTTGAGTTTATTTACCTATTTTGTGTACATCATGCAGAAATTGCCCATTTATCTCGAGTCACCTAATCGGGAGCCGGCCGGTTACTGGCCGGGCCAACCCTGGTTAGATTTCATGGTCGGGAGCCGACCGGGAACTGTTCAGGATACTTTTTATGTAGAAATTACACACTTTTTAGGAGCCGTGACATTATCAAATACGTACTGACGGATGCTAGATGAATTATTATTTAAAAAGTATGATTTAAAGATTTATTAAATCAGTAAAACACAATTGACCTTTTTCAAATTCTTCAACAAAAAAAAAACAACATTTAATTTTTTCCAATGTTTTAACTTATCAAGTAAAACTCTTATCGATTTTTCAATGTGCAACAGCAGAATTGTTACAATTTTTACAATTTTCTCTTTTGTCAGACAATTTTTATTATGTATACTTTCAAATTTACCGCCATGTCTGATGCCTTCTCCACCTGGCGTCGGCGTAGACACTTGCAAGTTTCAGTTGCGCACCTCGAACGAGAATGCACATTGCACTCATGTCGCGTCTTCTCCTCAAAGTTCGCAAATAAAATCTGTTATTAAAATCAACCTAATTTCAGTAATCAGTTTGAAAATCCCACTTACTGTGAGAATAAGTATTATTTCACATTAAATTATAGTGTTGTATATTAATTTTTTCCTTTCTTCCTTCCTAACCTCAAATCACCACGTGGTTTCCAAAATAAAACAATTGCTAGCTGATTCTAGCATCAGTGATTGAAACTCTACTCTAATTTCCTCGCGACGATTTGTTAACTTGAGTTGACTTTTAAAGTTCACCGTATTCTTTACGATGAGCCTTAAAACATAAATACATGTTACCAATTTCTCGCCTGAAGCATAATTTTTTAACCGCTCTGTGGCCGGATTACTCGACCGGACCCCGGCCGGTATGAAAGCCGGGACCCGACCAGCTTACCGTGACGTTTTTAGTCAGATCCCAGCCAGTATCTCCGGCCAGTGCCCGGTTTAAACTGGGGCTCCCGGTCGGATCCCTGTCACCATTTCTACTCGGGACAGCACGCCTATATCATTAGAAAACCAATTCATTGTCATGTAATTCATTTATACAAGATACACATTTTTTAATCAAATACGGGAATTTTCAAAAAGCCTGTGGGAATTTTACGGGAAATGTACAGGAATTTTATCGTAGGTCTCCACTGGACAACCTGTCGTAGGTCTCAGCTGGACACACTGATAAAATGGAGAATAAGAAAGTCGATTTTTTTCTCCGCATCATGCAGGGGTCCTTTTTTAAAAAGACGGGTGGCGCCAAGGAGACGATGAAGGTTCAAGAACTCAATTAGACGTAGAGATTGATAGCGTGTCATCGGGTGCATTCCTATGTAGATTCGCATGTCTTCCGCTCGGCAGAAAAGATATTTATAAATAAATGCCTGGACCACGTGCCGCCGGTTGAATATAATATGGGACGATAAAAAAGAAGGAAAAATAATAAGAAAGATGAAAGAAACATAAGAAGTATAATACCCCTTCAACTTTTAAACCCTATTTATAGTAAAATATACAGTATCAAAAAGATTTCATACTTATCGTTATTTTCAAGCGAATAATTTTTTTCTGAATCAACTTAATGGTGACAGTTGTATAATATGATAATATAAGTGCCTATGTAGTATAGAACTTATGAAACATTATTTTATACTCGCGGGTTAAAGTTAAGTTATCGAAAAATGGTAAAAATGATGAAAAATTGTATTTTTCTCGCTTTTTTCAGGTCAGCAACTTTTTTATCTAATCCGGTTCAAGCGTAAAAGTTATATACTATGACAATATAAGTGTCTAGGCAGTATGGATTTTATAAAAAATTGTCTTATGTTCGCACACTCAAGTTGAAGTATCCGAAAATGGTAAAATGTACGAAAAATTTCATTTTCCTCGTCATCTTCAAGGCAATCGTTTCTTTTCTCATCTAGGTGAGCGGTAGAAGTTCGGAACTATGATGATATAAGTATGCCAATGCAGTATATACCTTATCAAAAATGATCGTATGTTCAGTACTTTAACTTAAGTTTGTGAACATAAGATCATTTTTGGCGAGGTCTATACTGCATATGCACTTATACAACTTTTACTGTTCACCCGAATACAAAATAAAAATTATTGGTTTGAAAATAACGAGGAAAATGACATTTTTCGTGATTTGTACAATTTTTTGTACTGCAACTTGAGTGTGCGAACATAAGATAATTTTTGATGAGGACTATACTGCACATAAACCTATATTATCATAATATACATAATATATCGATACGTCCTAATGTACATAGACTGACTTCTTGCCTAATATTTTCTCTGCTATACATAAATACCTACATATCGCAGTTCGCGAGCCAAGAGTTCCTCTGTTGCTCTCATAAGCGCCTTTGCAACTGTTATACATTCTGCATTCGTGCATGTACGGTCACTATAAATTATGTCCTTAGCGACAATTGGATGGAGCATTTATTGCCAACTTCAAATCTCTTCTGGGTTTTACTGTTAATACATATACCGTTTTTGATTTTCAGCTTTCATTTTATTTGCTCAAATAGAAATGCAACTACCTATACTAAATTCAGACATATATTTTTTTTTTGATTTAAAAAACCGTTTCTTCAATATATTTTTTACATTTATACAGAATAAATTTGTTCTATCAAAAGTATAGAACTCAGTCTGGGACTCTTGGACGGGTACTAAAATTTTATAAAATTCGAAAGCCTCCTTCTTTGAGTATTTATACACTCAAAAAAAATGTCTGGTTAAATCAACCAGAATTCTGGTTAAATACGCCCTTATTATTTTTTCTGGTTAGACTAACCAGAATTATGGTTGACTTAACCAGAATTCCGTTTAAATTAACCGGAAATTCTGGTTAATTCAACTATAATTCTGGTTAGTCTAACCAGTAAAAATAGTAAGGGCATATTTAACCAGAATTCTGGTTGATTTAACCAGACATTTTTTTGAGTGTAAGAGATTTCAATACTAAGTAAAAGAAAGAACAGAATAAAGTCCTAGACTGACTAAGAAATTTGGATAAAGTAAAAAAAATTTGATCTACTAATATTTTAAAGACAGTCTGGGAAAATAGAGAGGATTCTAAAGCAAATAAAAAAAGGTCCTGGTACGAAGCAGACACGAGATTTGTAGTGTTTTTTATATCACAATATTATACAATTAACACACGAGCAACGTATTTTTCAATTATTTATTTTTTCACAGTATTATTATCCTAACATATTCAGTAATGTTTCAAGTGTGTCCCGACATTTTGTTGTTGTTAAAAAGGGGTTTAAAGTTCTAAAATAGCATTTATTTACAAAAAAACAATAGATTCAGTTTGATCCAGTGTGCAGTGCATGAAACTTCAGACAGATGCAGTTTGAAGGTTACACTGAAAAAAATGTCTGGTTGAATCAACCAGAATTCTGGTTAAATATGCACTTACTATTTTTCTGGTTAGACTAACCAGAATTATGGTTGAATTAACCATAATTTCTGGTTAATTTAAATGTAATTCTGGTTGATTCTACCATAATTCTGGTTAGTCTAACCAGAAAAAATAGTAAGGGCATACAGTGAAACCGGGATTTAGAGAAAATAGTTCAGAGTCTCTGGATTTAACGTCAAGTTCAGCCCCAAATTCGGCGCTAAATCCAGGTTCGACTGTATTTAACCAGACATTTTTTTGAGTGTACTTAAATTGAATGGTACCATATCATTCAATTAAAATTTCTATTGGATTTTTCAATTTCAATTTAAAATGGAAAGAGTTGCTAGGTTCACTAAGCTCAACCGATACTTCATTTTTTATAAGCTATTGTGGGAAACAACGATGATTCATACTTTGGACTCTACAGAAAGACTAATTCTTGTACTCAGGTAGCTATGCAGTGGCATAAATTTAAATTAATTTATGTTTGGGCGTATCAAAACAGTCTGATTTTGTGATTGAAGAAAAACTACCATAATTTTTAAAGATCGAATCCATTTCAAATCAGGCAGGTTCTAGACTTCGGTCCTCATGCTTCAGACTTCAGTCACTGATTGTCCATTGAAGTATAAAGTTATATTTCGGTTCGGTTTCATTTATTTCATTTTTTTAATGTAACATCAGAATTGGCCTATCTAAAATATAGGTATCAAATTAATATACATGTGTGTTCATTTATTTATTGTTCTCTACTAAGTAATTTACACTGTCAACAGATATAATAAAAATATATTTTATTCTCTTAAATAAAAAATGCATTATTGTTGAATGATTTGAAAGAATTTAAACTTTTTACCTATGATCAACTCTGAAACTTAATCTATCCAAAGGTTTATAACAAATTTTAACGAGAAGTTTATAGTAACATATTATGAAGATATCGAAAATTCTTGAAAAATGTACCAAGAATCTCTTTTTTGCTGGCTTCTCGTTAAAATTGTGTACCGCATAAAAACCAAAATTTTTACAAAAATCATCCTGCAGGAGGAAAAATATATTTCATTCATATAAAAATTTGCATAAATCTTTTTGGGGTCAAGTTTCTCACGAGTTTTTTTAAACATCCTGACCAAAATTCCAAAACTGAGAATCTTGTACGAATACACTGTTAATTCGTGATAAATAACGAAACTGCACCAAACGAGATTAAAAAAGCTTTAGAATAAAAAAGAAAGAAAGTAATCAATAATCTTAAAATTTCTTATTCAGAGAAAGAGATAATTAAGGGCTATTCAAGTATTACGTAAGGATTTTGAGACGGTACGGGGATCTAAATAGATGCTTATTGTTATATATTCGTAATGCAAAAATATGCTCACAATGGGGGGGGGGGGGTCAAAAATAGGGGAAATTATGCTTTCGTGATACTTGAACGGCCCCTTATAAAGAATAAAGTTGCGGATGAGACGGTTTTCCCACACCAGCCACTTAGCCCCATTTTACGGCACCTATACAAATCAGGCGGGTTCTAAATTTTTTTTAAATTCTATAGTTTTTTATGCAATTCAGATATTCCAATGTTTTCGAATTCTAGTGAGTTTTATCGTGCATTTTTCGAAATTCGTCGGAAAATACGAGAAAAGTGTAGAATTGACAAAGGGGTGTCCCCTTTGTATGAAAATATAGTAAGCCAAAAGAATTTTTTGTTTTTAGCTGCCATTGCTTCCGAAAAAAATGCGAAAATTCGATATAATGACAAAAATCTCTTAGTACCAAAAATGGTTTAGCCTTCATAAAGCGCACAGGATGTCCATCTCAAAAAACACCAAATTAAAAAAAAATTAAGTGTAGGTTTTTTGTGAAAATCGACGGAATTACATAAAAAACTATAGAATTTTAATGAAAAACCTTTTTTTATAAATAGACGTAAAAATTAAGGTACTTGTAACGTCTTGGAATTTTTTTTTCTCGAAATAAAAAAAATACGTGTCTTCTAATTTTCTCTAATGAAAACAACATATTATCGTCGCTGAGAGATTCTACTATGAAGTGTAGAACCTGCCTGATTTGAAATGGATTCGATCTTTAAATATTATTAATGTTTTTCTTCACTCACAAAATCAGACTGTTTTGATACGCCCAAAAACATAAATTAATTAAAATTAAAAATATTAAATTTGAACCAGCCTAATACTCTTATAACTGCTCCATGCAATATGGAATCAAGTTTAGGTAACTCCGTATTAAAAAAAACAAGTTACGGTTATTTCATTTGTAAAAATTGGATTAGAGTTGATTCGTATATGGAGTCAAGTCCATTTGTATCGATTTTGACATATTGCACTTTTGGTGATAAAATAAACAAAACCAGGCCACTCTACAATACGTAATCAAGTTATATGGAATGCTTGAAAAAATTGAACTATCATAAAGTAGAATTAAATCCATACGCAGAGCAACTCTCAATATAATTTTGTATACGCAATAATCGTAACTTATTTCTATACATACGGACTTAACTGATCTTGATTTCATATTGAATTGAGCAGTTGCTATAAAATTAAATAAATTTTCTGAGTGTAATTTTTTCCAAATGATATAAAGAGATTGCTGAATTGATTTGGAAAACATCATCCAGTTGTGAGAACATTTGTAGTTAAAAAGAAAAAATTATCTTGGAAGCAATTTCATTACACAATTTGAGTCAAGATTTATACTCATTCTGGAGTTATAAACTCTTCGAAATTTAATACTTGCAATTCGCATAACAGTCTACTAAATTAATGTGAGAGCATTAAGCAAACAAAGGAGCGTTAATTGATTCCCACTTAACAATAATGAAGTTTTGTCTCTTCCATCCTCGAACTTACATTAGTATTCGTCGCGTTGGTTTACGACCTTGCAGGAGGTCAAGGTCTGTTTGGAATACATTTTACAATTTACACACATATAAAATGATAGACACCCTGCGCGCAAGCTTAATGCAATGCCTGGTTCGAAAGTGATGTGATGTATGTTGGAAAGACTCGGATTCGTGTAGCTGAAGGAAATTGGAGAACCTCGAATTTCACGTTTCTCGTTTTTCGACTCAAGTGACTTGAAGATCCATCTCTTTTTATGGTAGCCAAACTTTCGTATTTCCATAATCAAAAGCCTCTCCCAAGACCTAACACTTGTCCGTGTCTCATTACCTGCTTTCTTGGGGAAGAAGCTTCCTTTGATACTTTATTTAATTTGAATCAACGATTTCCATTCTTACACTTAAACAAAAGGAAGAAAAATAACAATTAGATGTTTTAAAGAATTTGAGCTTCCTGGGACATAAGAGGGAAAGGACCAAAACTCGATTTTTACAGGAGAAACAAAAAACTGTCTCAACATTACCGCATTTAATTTTTTTGTTTGAACAAGAAATTACTTTCGATCTATTACTTACCTCTGTCGAATCATGAAAGAAACACCCTGATAGAAGCAACTACCTCCGAGAAACCAGTCCATGAAAAGCAGAGTTTCAATCAGAAAGAGTTACATAAATGTTTTCTTTTTGGATAAAGAAAATCAAGAAATTACTTTTGAGCAATTACTTAGCTCTGTTGAATCGCGAAACCAGGGCTTAAAAACAAGCAACCATCTGCAAAAAAACCCTTACCAAAGACCGGCGTGTTCCAAAAAACGCCCCACATGACACAGAAAAACTGCATATTACCTTTTTTATTTTTTAATTAAAGAAACAAGATAGTACTTTTGAGCTATTCATTAACTCTATCGAACCATGAAAGGCACATCCTGGAAGAAGCAACCACCTATGAGAAAAACCCTTATCAGTGGTATGGTGCCTCCCCAAAAATGAAAATATTGACACACATAGAGCTGCATCACTTTTTTATTTTTTCATTGAAAAAGAAAAAACAAGAAAATACTTTTGAGCTATGGCTTACCTATATTAAATCGTGATAAGATCAGGCAAAAAGAAGTAGTCACTTTAAAAAAGAAAATACGGAACACGGATTTTGACACACTTTGAAATCGAACTGGTTATTATTATTATTATTGCTATATATAGCGATAGAATAGGTGAACAAAATTAGTTTAACTCAATAAAACGCATTTCCACACTCTGATACTTACGACCTTATGCCCAGGGACCCTTCAAATAAAAATGTTTCTTGCATTTAATAGGCATGTTCGACATGGTTAAAAAATAGGGAAATTTATATATAAGATTTCAGCTTCCTTATTATGATGTTACATGCTTTGTATGAATTATTAGGAAGGTTATATACTTGTGCCTTGTGCATATTTATTTTCAGATAAGATAAAATATAGATTTAACAGTTGAAGGGTTCTGGGGCGTAAGGGCTTAAGTGCCAAATTTCGGAAATTCGTTTTACTGGCCTAAATTAATTGTCTTGACTCAAGTCATGTCTTTGCACATCGATTTAGAAAGCGGTCCAAATCCGTGTTTGGTAATTTAAACAAAAAAAATTAATTACTTCTTGTCACCTGTTCTTTTGAAGATTCAATAGAGCTAAGTAATAGCTCGAAAGCACTTTTTATTTTCTCAAATTACGAGCTGAAAAAGTGTTGTAATTCTTTGTGTATTAATATTTTCGTTTTTGGAGACGCGCCATACCCTTGACAAGGGGGTTTCTCGGAGGTGGTACTTTCTTTCAGAATGTTCCCTTTACGGTTTTTTCTTCAAATCAAATAATAAAAAAATGATGCAGCTTTTTCTGTGTAATGTCCGGAATTTTTTTTTGATGCGCCGTTCTTTGATAAGTGTTTTCTCGCAGACGGATGCTATTTTTAGCGCTCCTTTCGTGATTGAATAGGGATAATAAGTAATAGCTCGAAAGTAATTTCTTGGTTTTTAGGATTTCGTAATCCCGGGCAGAAACCCTATAGTTACGGTCGGGAGTCTGTAGTCCAGTCATCTGGTCAAAAAATTGGTGCAAATCCGGTAATTTTTAAAGGAGTCATTTTTTTTCTCTTAAATACTTCATTTGGAGGTGCATAAT
>JAABKJ010002920.1:0-26898 GCA_011634705.1 Andricus grossulariae
GTATTTGACAATTTATCTCTGGTCGAAAATGTAACATGTTTGTTGAAAATTTGTCTTCTTCGATAGAAAAGTAATCTTCTTGGTAGAAAATTCTGCTTTTTGGTTTGAAATTAAACTATTTGGTTAAAAATTAACATTTTTGTTAAAAATTCATATTTTTTGTTAGAAAATTGGACTGTGCAGTGTTAAATTCCTCTTTATGGCTTGAGAATTCAACAATTTGGTTGAAATTATTTCCTCACTGAAAAGTCATTTTGGCGAAAAATTCAACTATTTTGTTTAATATATGCCTTTTTGGTTCCAAAATCTTTCTCGGTTAAAAACTGCAAGCTTTTTGTTCTCTCTAAATGCGAATCAGTTAAAAATATTGATAATATCGATTAGTGACCCCTTTTTCATTAGAATTCAATAATTTTGTTGGAAATTAGTCTTTTTGGTTCGAAAATTTATCTCTTTTGGTAGAAATTATTTTTTTAGTTAAAAATGCAATTGTTTAGTTCTCTGTCAATTTGAAACAATGAAAATTATTACTAATATCAATTAGTGATATAATTCTAGGTATAAATCAGCTATTTTTAATGATAATTCAATATAAGTTACTAATTTATCAACGAAAATAATTGATTATTAGCTAGAATTTAGTCACTGGCTGAAATTAGTAAAAATGTGAACTGATTTAAATCTACAAATTTTAAAATGCATTGGTTTTGGTCGAGGATTCAACTATTCTGATGAAAATGGGCATTTTTTGATGAAATTCAGCAATTTTTTTATTTGAAATTAAAAAAACTTTTTGGTTTAAACATGAACTATTATATTTTTCGTTGAGAATTAGTTTTTTTTTTGTAGAATATTTCACCTCATTTATCTATTGAACTGTTTTTTTTTAAATTTGTCTTTTTGGTGAAAATGAATTTTCTTGATTGAAAATTGATCTTTTAGATTGAAATTCAATTACATCATTAAAAATTCATCTATTTTCTTGAAAACTTAATATTTTCACTTGAAATTTTTGAAATTTAAAGCGTATCAAATTGAATTTAATATATTGTAAAGCTTTCATGAAACTTTCAATGTTTCAGTGATCCAAATTGCATAAAAATTGGTTCATAAATTAGGATTAGTAGAGTTTACTTAAAATTTTGGGTAGAAATAAAACATAATCGAGCTTTAAACTGTTTGAGAAATCACAGCGAATGGTAGAATGTATATAGGTATATCTAATTTTGAAGCTAAATCAATAAGATCCTGACTGAGCATAGCGTCGATTTACACAGTCAATACTAAACTTGTCTTATCTATTTGACACTCGTAAAGCAACCAATATTAATATAACGACGAACAAACGAAAACCGACAATGTGGGATATGTTTAAATAAGAAACGAGAGATACAAACTTACGTTTCCTTCTCGGATCGACGACCTTTTTATATTTACCTTCTTAAGCTAAAAAAATCGGATTTCAGATTCATTCTCACTTCCTAATCCCTTTAGATTAATACAATTTAAAAAAATTATATCATGTAAAATTGACTTACATCTCTTATGTTAGTGAATTTTACAGAATTCTAAAGGACATTACAGGTTTTAAATATATCAACGGATTTCAACTATATCAGGATTTTAAGACTTTTGAAAAATTGTTGAGACATTTAACAAATTTCAAGGGATTTTGAAGAATTTTGCAGACTTTTCGAAGATTTTAAGGGATTTCTAGCGAACTAAATTCCAGAGAATGAAATTTCAAGGGATTCGTAGTGATTCCAAAGATTTTAAGTTTAAAGATTTCTACTTATTTAGGAGGTGTTTTTTTTTTAAACTTCAATAAACAATTCAAATTTAATTTATATTCAAGGGAATTCACA
The DNA here is from genome assembly GCA_011634705.1 of Andricus grossulariae. Lineage (NCBI taxonomy): Eukaryota > Metazoa > Arthropoda > Insecta > Hymenoptera > Cynipidae > Andricus > Andricus grossulariae. The sequence continues at coordinate 1,866 of JAABKJ010002920.1, forward strand.
TGATTTATACTCATTTTAAAAGATTTTGACGATTTACAAAGATTTCAAGGGATTTTAAGGAATTTCTAGAGAACCTTGGGGAATAAATTAAATTTTATTTGAAGGGTTTTTTACGGGTTACAACAATTTCAAGGGATATGAAGGAAATTAACAAATTCCAGAGGATTAAGAATATTTTAAGGTATTTCAAAAGAGTTTGAAGAATTTTTAGGATTTCCAAAGATTTTAAAGGATTTCTAGATTCTAATTTCTAGAGAATGAAATTTCAAGGGATTCCACAAATTTTAAGGAATTTTAAGGGTTTTCAAAGTAATATCAGAAATTTCATAAGATTTAAAGGAATTTAATAAAATCTCCGAAGATTTCAAAGATTTCTAGGAATTTGAGTCGTTTTTTAGACAAATTTAATGCATAAGTTTAATTTAATTTATATCCAAGGGATTTTAAATGATTTCTATTTCTTTTAATGCATTTTTTCGATTTTTAAAGATATCGAAGAATCCTGAAGAAATTCACAAGATTTAAGGGAAAATACCTTAAATCTGGTGAAATTTTAGGGAATTTCACCAAATTTAAAGGATTTTAACGGATTTCTAGAGAACTTCATGGAATAAATTTAATTATTTATTTTTCAAAGTGTTTTGAGGAATTTCAAATAATTTCTATAGAGCTTTAAGGAATTTTAAGGAAGGCTTTAAGGAAAATTGGAAGGGTTTTCCTGCGTATTTCAACGGTTTCAAGGGATATGAAGGAATTACAGAAATTGCAAAGGATTTGAAAGATTCTAAGTTATTTTAAAATATTCTGAAGAATTTCAAGAGATTAAACAAATTTGAAGGAAATTAAAATGATATCTAGAGAGCTTTAATGACTAAGTTTACTTTTTTTATTTTTAAGGAATTTTAAGTGATTTAAACTATTTTCTAAAGAACTAAAAGGACTAAATTAATTTGTATTTGAAGGGTTTTTTACGGATTTGAATAATTTCAAGCGATATGAAGAAATTACAAAATCTTCAAAGGATTTTTATAGATTTGAAGTTATTTTAAACAATCCCAAAGAGTTTCAAAAGATAAACAAAATTTTGAGGAATCTCAAAGGATTTTCAGAGAACATTAGGGAATAAATGTATTTTATTTTCAAGGCACTTTAAATGATTTTTAAAAATTCGTTTTATTTATTTTTCTTATTATATATTATTATTTTTATATATTTATTATTATTTTGATTATATGATTATTATTATACATTATATATCCAAATTTACTCTGTACTTTTAGATTATTTTTGTAATTAAATATCATTCCTGCATCAATAAGAAGCAGTTTTAGGAAAAAGAAATCTTTTTACTAAAAATAACACTAATTGACCATTTATTTGATAGAATTTGTTTGCAACAAATAAATGGATAAATAAGCACAATATTTGTTTCCTATGACTCCCTATGCATTGATTTGAGATTATTTAAATTTTAGCTGAGCACTTATTGAAGCCTAAAAAATTGTTGAGTAAAATATGTCACTTTTTTTATGTGTCAAGAAAAGTTTTTTGAATAAATAAATGGAAAAGACAAAAGTTTCGAATTGGAGGCTCTTCAGAAATCAATGCAATTTAATTTTTTTATATTGAAAATCGGACGAAATTTGTAGGCTCTAGACATTTTTGAACGAAAAAAGTACAATTTCTTCCCATGTTAAAAATAAACAAAGAATACAGATCGAAAAAGCGTTAATTATTTGCTTCAGTATGTATATACGCTACCGTCGGAAATTCTCGGTGCGACTAGCGCAAGTACTATCAAAAATCACTGCTGACTTTGAAGCGTGATTACTCATTCAAAAAAGGAGAAAGAAACTTCTTCAAGAACCCATTAGAAAGCTTATGAAATTCCGCGTCGAATGACCCCTAATATATATTTTTTAAGCTTTTGAATAGAATATATCAGGTGAGAAGTTAAAAAAACGGAAGAATTTGTCGAAATTTGTACCTCGACTTCAACTCGAGGCATGACCTAGGAAACTTGCAGAAAAAATTTCAAATTTATACCACATAGTCTTTGAAGTCTTATCTTCAATATAAGTCAATAAAAATTGAAAAATCTTCACGGATTCCTGGGTTATGACTAAAAATGTCGAAGCATATCTGCATCGAGTTTCAGTCGCTTAAGCTGCGAGGCTTGGATTTTTTGGTCATATCTTGAGAACCCCTTAAGATTTTTAAAGTCTTATTGACCTTGATTGAAGAACAGATTTCAAAGATTACGTCCTGTTGATTTCAGTTTTAAGCAAAAAGTTCGCTAAGTAACAGAACGAGTTGAAGTTATAATACAAAATCTGAGAAATTCTCGGTGATCACCGCTTTTACAGCCGACAGCTGACTAAAACTTGACGCAAATATGTTTTGACATTTTTATTCGTAACTCAGGAACTCATGAAGATTTTTTAACTTTCATTGGCTTGAATTAAAGATAATACTTCAAACACAACGAAGTATAAATTTCACATTTTTGCTAAAAATGTCCTAGGTCACACCACGAATTGAAGTTGAGGTACAAATTTCGAGAAACTCTTACATTTAAAAAAAAACTTCTCACGTGCTATATTTTCTGCAAAAGCTAAAAAATATCTCTATTATGAGTCATTCGATGCGAATTTTCATAAGCTTGTTAACAGTATATTAAAAAAGTTACTCGCTCCTTTTTTGAAAGAGTATATATCTCTAAAATACAAAAGTAACTAAAAAAATGATGATAAGGGTAACGATGACTAGTTCATTTTGAAACGTAATCCAATAACACAAATTCTAAATTCAAATGTGTTACAACTACTTCCCTAATGAAATGAGACCATAAAGTATTAATACCACTTTAACTAATTTGACTGGAGACCAATTGTACCCCATAAACTCCTGGACTTAATCATCTAAAAGCAACATACATTCGAGTTAATATACTGATTATTTGATGAAATTATAAGATAGATGAGTATATACCTGTCTGTGAAAATGGTTTGTAAAATATTTGTGATTTTGATACGAATCCGAGTTTGACGGTATAAACTCCTCAGATATACCTCGGCCATGCTGAAATCCATGATGGCCGCTTTCGTCCTTCACACGGCAAGGCCTCGCCCCATGAAAATCTTGCCAATAGCGTCCCACCAACCTTTCCGTCCATCCCTTCCCAAATCCGGTTATTCCCCCTATAGGGGTTTTCCCCTCCCACACCTTTTCAACCTCTTCGGCGGCCATCATGGATAACATGCGCGCGCAACTTTCACACCGGGAAGCTGAATGGCAGGACTAGAATTCCAATAGAGATTCCTCTCATTTTATCACAAAGTTGTTCCTATCAAAACAATGATTATAAAATCAGTTGTGAGATTTTTAATGGTTTTTTAGAGTTAGAAAGCCAAGATTTGTAGATTTTCATAAAAAAGGTTGTCACTTTTTTGAAAGTCACCTCTTTGCTATTTGATGCAATAGAAGAGAGGGGACTTCTTGATATTAGGATTTTTTAAAGACAATGTTTACACAATGTGTTTATTGAACATTATTAAGTTTGCTGATTTAAAACAAAATTTATTCTTTGACATTATTTTCCATAAATATAATACCGTTTTAGAACATATATTTATAAGAGAGATACATTATATTCATATATTAACTAAGAAATGTTATGGTTTCTACTGAATATACAAAAAAAGAATTTGTCTTGCACAATACATATTTTTCTACTGAATGCATACATTTGGCATATTATCTTAATTAGAGAGTCTTGCTTTAAACGACCTTTTCTACTTAATTATAATCTGGCTCTTTCTGTTGCCCCAAAGTCGATTTTTCTACTGAAATTTATATTGGGGAACGTCCATTAATTACTTAAGGATGATTTTTGAAATTGTATACACCCTTCCCCCTATCGTAAGGATTCATAGGATTTTTCGACCCTCCTCCTCATTCTATGTAAGATTCTATATTTTTTACTCTATATATTCAAAATATATTATTTATTTTTCACCCTAAATGAAATTTCAAAAGATTTTAAAGAATTTAAGAAGGCTTCAAGGGGTTACATAATCTTGATCATCATCAAATTTTAATCCTATCTGATTATTTTTCGTGAAAATCTCGACTTTATCTGAAAATGATGAGCATATGCATCACTAATTTGAAAAGATTTGAAAAGATTTGGAAATATTCAAAAAAAGTCACGGGAATACAAAGCATTTTAAGAGATACCGATGTAGTTTCATGAATTTTGAAGGATTTCGAAGATTTAAAGGATTTTGAGGGGATTTTATAAGATTTGAAAGGTTTCACAGAATTTCAAAATATTTCATGGAATTTTAACGGATTTTAGGGGATTTCAAAGGGATTTCGACAATTTCTCAGAATTTCAAAGGATTTCAGCAGACTCCTAAATATTTGAAGGGATTTCAAATTTTTGAGGATTTTCAATACTAGATTTAAAGGAGTTTCGATGATTTCACGGGATTTCAAAGGATTTCTTAATAGTATAATGGATTTTGTGGACGCTCGAGGGATTTTAATGTCTCTTATAAGATTTTAATAGATTTTAATATATTGTAAGGGATTTTAAGACATTCGGAAAGATTCCCACGAATTTGAAAAATTTCAATTAATTTCGAAGGGATTTCAAAGACTCTTGTAATATATCAAAATATTTCACGGAATTTTAAGGTTTTTTACTAATTTTAAATAATTTTACTGGCATTATGAAGATGCAAAGGGATTTAAATGGATTTTATATGATTTCAAAATATTTTACAAAATGTCAAGGATTTTTAGGAATGTTAGCAAATTTCACGAAATTTAAAGGAGATGATTTAAAGATAATTTCATAGGATTTCAAGGGATTTTAAGAGATTTTAAAGCAATCCAAAGCATAATATTGGATTTTATCCGATTTAACAGAATTTCAAAGGATTTTCGAACATTATAAAGAATTTTAAGGGATGATTCCGATGAATCTTAATGGCTTTTAAAATATTACAATGAATTTTGATATATTGTGAGGGATTTCAAGACATTCGATAAGATTCCCACGAATTTGAAAGATTTCAATGAATTTAAAAGGATTTCCAAGGGATCTCGTAATATAATGTAATATTTCACGAAATCTCAAGGATTTTAACCGATTTTCAAAGATTTTAAGGGATTTTCGTAGAATTTTAAAGATTCCAAGCAATTTCAAGGATTTCAAAATATTTCACGTAATCTTAACGAATTTTATGGGATTTTCACAGTTTTAAGAGCATCTCACGTATTATTCTCATCATTCAAAAAATGTTAAGGGACTTGCAAAATTTTAAAAATAATTCACAGAATTTGAAAGCATTGCAAATATTTGAATTTTCATGTTAATGGTAGCTGTATATGAAATATTTTCTAATAAAGAAGAAATAAAACAAATAATGTCACAATACGTTTAATATTATAAAAGTTTATCTCACCAGCCGAAAAAGGATTCAACTAGCATATTTTAAACAAATAATTAGAAAGAACCAAACTTACGTAAGAAATCCTTTGGGTCCCCCCCCCCATAAGTAAGTATTCGTAAGATTTTCTGGAACCCCCTAAAAAGTCTTATTTAAGTAACTAATGGATGCTCCCATACATTGTTTATTTTTTATAAATGAACAATACTTGTAAAAGAAAAAAAATTGGATCGTCTTACCTTGAATGACCTTTTCTACATAATAATACTATTTATTTCGTTCTAAACCTTGATTTTTCTACTCAAATTTGGATTAAATAGTTTTGTTTTTCTTTGAATGAACGTCTCTTGTGATAAAAAAAGAAAAAATTGGAGCGTCTAGGTCTGAACGACCTTTTCTACTTACGAATACTGCCACTATCACTGCCGCTCTAAACGCGGATTCTTCTACTGGGACCGGTTTGATAGGAGTTTCCAGTTTTGTGCAAAAGATGGGGCGGTGATCGCCCGAATCGATTTTCCTGAGCGTGTCGCTAAAACATCCATCGGTACAGTAGGGCCCTGCAATGCAGGCGAAAGTGCATTGTACGACAATCATTATTTATTTATTACAAATTGAAATGAATATAGTAGGCATAAATCGACATTTACACGTCGTACAAATGCGATTCATTATTATAGTTTACACCTTTTATCGTTCATAAATCTGGACGTTAACAAAGATTACGAGTCTCGAGCGATAAGATCTCTTAACCACAGTCATTTCGATACAGTACTCTTCGCGCTTATTGCTCTCTCATCAATTAGCCGCAAAAAGTTGGCGTCACGTGTTCACCAAAAGGAATTCCTGTTTGCTCGAAAGAAATTGTAATTGCCTGGCTGGTTAGGTAACAAGTCACCATAAAAGCTATGATGATAAAAAAGAAATTGATTTGAATTTTTAATAATTAAATAGCAAAAGTTTCTATGTTAATAATTGTTAAAATTTGTAAAGGTTGGATAACTTGTAGAATGAATCAAATTTCACTTGTGTCAATTTGGAAAATTGTTTGACAATAACATTTATCTTAAGAGGGTAATAGAATTGTTACCCATGCTTGATACCATCCACCCTTAGGGTAAATTTAATCTCTGATGGTAAGGAAGAATATTTCGAAGGGATGGTCGGTAACGACTGAAGCCTCGAGTAAATAGTTGCGGGTCCTGCCGTGACAGATTCTGTGGTGCTAATTGAACGTGAAGTCTAAACTAGAGAATATCGATTTAGAAAAAATTCATTCTACTCCTAACATATTTATTCTAAAAGCTTTTCTTGCAAGACAAAGTAAATTTAATTAAAAAAAGGATTTTTGTGGGCACTGCGTCAATATGACTTTTACTGCCTGTTTTCCGTTTGTTTATCTATTGATAAAGATTACGAATTTTCTGCGTCATCAATTTTGTAAATTAAAATTTTCAAATGAATAATTTTATTTTGAGATGAAATTTGTTTCCAAATGTTTCTAAACATTATTGATAAAAGAGAAAATTATGGTCAATTATTTTTTATATTGGGAAATATTTCCGTTCTTAACATTTTTCTATACAATACTATAATTTGTCAACTTTTTCACACTTTCAGAGAGATGAGAAAAATTAAATTTATTTGAATTTTAAAAGATTAATTTTCAGTTTTTAAGATTTCAGAACATCTCAAAAAGGATCTGGAATATTTCCAATTTGAAATATTCCAAAAAAATTGTAACGAAATGTAGATTTTTGAAGATTTCTAAAAAAGAAGCTTTTTAAGCATTTTGAAAGTTTTCAAGAGAATAACAATTTTGTTCAGGATTCCTGTGGAAATTTTGTAATGATTTTGTTTTGCTGCAAAATGAATTTTAAGAGTAAAAATTTCAAGAGATTTTAAATTACTTCCTAAAATTTCCAAAAAGAATGTAAAACATTTTAAAGCAGAATATTCAAAGTTTGCAAGATTAAACAATTTTAGAAAAAATTCAAGTCAGTTTAAGAGATATTTAGAAGCCGTGAGAAGATGTAAAAATAATTTAAAACTTGAAAATATTTTTCAAACAAATTTTAGACGTAGATTTTTATAGATTTAAAAACAAAAAGCTTTTTAAGAATACTGGAAGGTCTTGAGAGCATAACCATTTTTTTAAGATTCCTGAGAAAATTTCAAATGATCTATCTTGCTGCAAAAATAATTTTAAGAGCAAAGATTTCAAAAGTTTTCAAATGATTTCTCAAGATTTCGAAAAAGAATGTAGAGGATTTTGAAGCCAAATTTTGCAATTTTGGAAGATTACTAAATTTCAGAAAAAAATTAATTAAGTTTGAATTAATTTTTAAAGAAAATTTAAGAAGGTTTTAAAAAATGTCGAATAAAATATGGAAGATTTTAAGATTTTTTTTAGTTTTAAAAGTTTTTTTTATAATTTTAGGAATAATTTAAGTCAGTATAAATTTAATTTTTCTGGTTCAAAATGTAACTGTTTGGTTGAAAATTATTCTGCTTTGATTGAGGATTCAACTACTTTTTAAAAAATGTATCTTTTCGGATGAATCTAACTCTTTTTGATTTGAAATAAAATATTTTCTAGTTTAAATATCAAAAATTGCATTTGTTTGTTGAAAATTCATTTGGCTTGGTTGAAAATGTAAATATTTTGTTGAAAATTCATGTATTTTCTTGAATATTCGTCTTTTCTGGCTGAAAATTAATCTTTTTGGTTGAAAATCGATCGGTGTTGGTGGAGGTTTTAATTATTTTGTTGAAAATTCGTCTCTTCTGGTAAAAATTCGATCTTTTGTCGTTAAAAATGCAACTGTTAAAAATTCCTCTTTTTGGATGAATTGAATTCTATTTTATTTGAAATTAAAATCTTGTTTTGTTGGAAATTCAACTGTTTAGTTGGAGATTAACTTTTTGTTGAAATTTTGATTTGACGTGTCTGAAATCTTCAAAATTTTTTTTGAATTTTCTCAAGAATATTAGGAAAAAGTACACTAGATGATGCTAGTGCATTAATGAATTACTATTTTAAATAATGAATATAAAAATCCTTTGTTCTTTGAATGATTCATCGGAAGGAAATTTATTTATTAACTAATTTTATTCCGATCATTCTAGCATTCTAACATTTATTTTTGTACGCGCATTGATTAAGTCGAGGGAAGAAGTATTTTTAAATTTCTCCCTCGTAAAAGATATTCATAGTTGATATCATCCGATCTCGTGCTAAACTTAGATTTGAAGTAACTCTAAAACTTTTTTATGAACTCGCAGAAAATGTTGAATATTTTCTCTTTTTATATTTGTAATATGACGAAAGAAAGGAAAACAGTGAATATAAGAATGCAGCCAATGCAATCGTTAAACAGATTTTGTTATGATTTATAAGTCTTCCAACAAATCGACGTTTCTTCAATACTAAAATACTCTAATAAATTATATATAAGTGGCAACTTATGAGAGAATAGAGTGATTGGCTTTAAAATACATTGATGACTGTCATAACATTTAATAGTGCATACCATAAAATGCATAATATTCTGACATAATAGAAAGAAATGAATACTTCTCAAGGTCAAAGTCAAGTGAAATAACAATGCAACAGAAAGATTTCAATACGTCGTTACATTTTTTATGAAACAGTTTTTCACGGAATAAAACATGTAACCACAACAGAAGCACTTCTACTTTTTAGTGACTGTCGAGAATAGTCAACAAATGTAGCAGATGACAATAATAGTCTCCATATAGGTGTTTCCATAATTTTTATTTTTAAATAATTTGGAGAAAAATGACGATGATTATAAAAAAGGAAAACTAACGTTTCCAACAGAAAGTTTCGAAAAGGAAATTGCTGAGAAGTAATTTCTAGCAGTTTCTTAATTCTATGTTATTCATTGGGAAGTGGAACACTAAAACTGTAAATTTTAATGCGACTAATGTAGGGTTCAGTCTCTCTATTTTTTTTTTATTTTCTTGAAAATTACAGTTGCAGTTATTGCTACTTCTATCACGTAAAATAAATCATATACGTAGGGAATTTCTATCGCAATAGTTGCAAAACCTGAGGAAATTAAACTAAAGTATTTTTATTTTATAAAATTTCGTAAAGAAAAAGTTAGTAATCTGTATTTATTTTTAAATGAGACTTTAAGAATTATTTTTTTTATACCAGAAATTGAGATAACATTTTTCGCATTGTCTGTAATTTGTCCTAAAATAATTAATCATTTATATCCCAAAATTTGCTATCAATGAAAAGAACTTCTATTTTTCGGATTTAAAAATTGAAATAGTGATTACTTTTTCTAGCAATACTGTTTAATTATTTCATATTGTCTTTTTAATACTCCGGTGAACAATTTTTATCTGAAAAAAACTTAAATGCATTTGTAACCATTTTTTGTATCAATAAAAATAGAATATATCATACAATTGAATGCACTGTTTACAATCGTAAAAAATATACTTTTACTCAGAACGCGTTAAAAACAAAAGGAATTATCCATGTTACGTGAAATTTTCGAACCATTTTTTTAGAAATGCATTTATTCAATTGCTCGCACAAAACACGAGTTTCTATTTTTTGCGTGTAGTAATTTATCTTCACTTTTTCTCTCTCGGATCATTTTGAATTTCAGTATTTTTTTGAAAATTATTTGTTACTGCAAATTAAACTTTTTAATTTTTTGTTGAAAATTAATCTTTTTTAGTTGAAAATTTGCGTATTTCACTACAAATTGGTCTTTTTGTTTAGAAATTCAACTATTTTGTTGAAAATTCTTTTTTTTTTTTTGGTTGAAGATTGATCACTTTAGTTGACAATCCATTTCTTTGTTTGAAAATTCAACTACTTTGTTGAAAATTCGATTTTTCTGGTAGAAAATTAATCTTTTTGATTGAAAATTTATTGTTTTAGTTAAAATTTCATTTCTTAGGTTCAAAATATAGATAGTCTGCTGGGAATTCAAGTATTTTGTTAAATATTCTACTTTTTTGGTAGGGAAATTAATCCGCTTGGTTAAAAATTCATTTTTTGGTAGAAAATGTAGCTATTTTGTTAAAATGAGAATATTGAGTCAAATGCATGTAAAATATAAAGTTGCCTGATGTGAAAATAATGCAAGTTGATAAATTTAAAATTTCAGAAAAAAATATTTTAGGCGTGGATCAAATTTTTTATTCAAGGATAATTAAGATATTGGCTTCCCTGAAATTGAGAACTAATTTATTTTCAAATAATTCAAAGCATGTAGAAATTCCTGAGTTCTAAAGTACTTAAAAATTAGAGTTCTTGTAGAGAAAATTTATTATTATTACTGGAAATATAGTAAAGTGTGAATTAATTTTCAAAGATTTTCCTTATCTTTGCATCAACATCAAATCAGATTTAATTATTTTCATTTCATTCCACTATTCTTCTTTAATTATATTTTTTTTCCTCTTAAAGAGACTCTAATTTTTCTGGAATAGAGCTGTCGGCTTCTAGTAAATTAAAAAAACAGCCATACATCTTAAAATTATTGTTATAATATAATGGTATTGTTGATGTCCAATGTGAGACTCTTACAATACATTTCACTATTTCAATCAATGAAATTTAAAAAAAAAAACTCATGGATCAGTTGGAATCCTTAGCACTGATTTAATTACTTAAATATTTACTAATTCAAATTTAGAAACTACAGGAGCAATTTATATAAGAGGATTAATGTGTGTGATGTGTATATGTTTATGTTCTCATATGGAAAATTAAGAAAAATATATATCCTTAAAGTTCTTATTATTGTACTCACCACCTATATTTAAGTTATTAGCATCCAATGTGCGTGAGAACACATACAATACGAATAGAAGGGGGAACAACCGGTAGGGATAATTACCAAGTTCGCTGAGCACGAAGCAGATCGGCAAAATGCTGGTGTTATCGGGCAGGTTGCAGGTCGCAGGTACATAAGTGCAGGTACCACCGAACAAGAGGGAAAGGGAATAGGTTTCTGCGGAATGTCTTGCCTGCGATCGAGGTCGCAACAGAACGGCACGTTACATGCATATGTATATATAATATATATGTATATACTCATGTTCAAGCTTAGCTGCATGATCCAACGACTTTCCGTTAATTTGTAGCGGGGAACATGATACCTTTCTTGAAGAAAATTCTCCTCTGTGGGAATTTTTCTACCATTCTTAAACCCCTTTTCTTCCTCTCAAATCCAAAAGGTTAAAGTTATAATTCTTCCCACTCTTGAGTAGCTTCTTCTTCAGCCAAACCTATAATCTGAATACATTTTTGCATAGCAGAGTTTCCTAAAAACGATTAATGAAATTAATAGCGAAGTTTGGATAAGATTAGCCTTAGAAAACTATCATCTTCTAAAGCAGCACTTATCAGCAGGGTTTATTTCCTTCGGAAAATCTTACCTTATTTCAGATATCATCGAAAACTTTTTCGAAGGATCTTGCGAAGCTCAGCTATAAAATTCGCTGAATTTCATAATCAAGATCGTAAAGAATAAAGCCTGGAACTTTGCTGAGCTAAAGAAACCGGACCACCCAAGCGAGGTATCTCCTTTTCACCCGCAGTAATCTCAGACCCCTCTCCGTTCCTCTCCCGAGTTGCACCAAGCTTTTGAAAATACTGATTTTGCTACTTCAATGTAAACGGAAATCTATGGAAAAATTCTATAGATGTTGTAAGTCCCCGTCTTTTATGTTGACTAGTGATAGTTTGGTAGATGACTTTGGAAAACTAGAAATTTACACCTGATGAAGAGTTAGATTAAAGTTAGTGAAAAACAAAAATCTTTGTTGATATGGTAAGTAGGATTGTTCCTAAGTAGTTCGAATATTAGTACCTTTATTAACTGTAAATAATATCGTGTCCCGTAGTAATTGTTGGTGTTATCAAAAAAATCCTTAATTGATTAGCACAGTAATCTTCAACAATGGTATAACCAACTTCAGCAGTAGTACAGCAATCTTCAGCAAACGGATATTAATCAGTGAAGACGTTAAAAGGATCAACCAGACATAACAATATTTGTTAGTCTTGGAATTATGCTTGATCCACAAACAATTTCTTCTTCATTGATGAAAGTAGTTATAACATAAAATTTGTAGTCATTTAGCACAACGAGGAACAGTAATCTTCTACTTCATTTGGAATAATTTCAAAAGAAGTTATCGTTTGTTAGTTAGAACCACAATCTTCCAGATTGACCTACAATTTTTCAGTATTGTCACGACAATATTCAGCCATAGTAGGTTCTTCGAACTATGTTGCAATGTATTTTACTCTACAATATTAATATTGAGATGCAACCAGTAGCGAAAGAATCAACACATTTGTAATGTGGATGAAAACGAACATTAAAAGATGCTACAATATCATCCTCAACAACAAGATTCTTTACCTATAATGATTTACTCTTAATGAATTTCTTGCAAGACCTGAATCTTTTGACTCAATTGCTCAGACGTTGGCAAACAATCATTCACAACATTCTAAAACAAATGTAACACCCATAACTCAGGCATTCAAACTCTAATAGTTAAGTGTTAGGATGTCGTTTCCGGAACAATAAAGGAAAACTACCTTCTGAATTTGATTATCGCGTGTTGGGACGTCAGCTAAGCAAAACTCTTACAATAGAAAAACAGCAAACATGCTCAATTTTATATGGAGGTCCACAATCCATAACCATACCAAATGCTGAAAAGGCTGGTCCACCTTAGCGCAGCTGCGAGTCAAATCGCCCATCTTCCTTTCTTTTTCTTCTCCGCAGCCTGAAATTCCCCCTCTCTCTCTTTTCCTTTCGTCCACGCAGCTTCCTTCATTCCTCGCATAGGAACGCACACAGCCCTAAAAAACACACCAGCAAAGCGCGGCCATCGATTTCTGTTCAAGGTGACTGCGCCTGCGCAAATTTCCCTTCCCTCACATCCCCTTCGTCCTTTCACTGGTTAGGTCGTGCGCCTGAGCGGTTTCCACACGCAGCAGGCGCAGTCTGCGCAGGAGTGTTGAAACTCACATCTACACCTTCGAAGGCGAAGTGCACTACCGTTGAAGTTGGAGATATGTCCACACATTGATGCTCACACTCATATACAGTAGGGCCAACCTCGCAGACCCCAGCTGAAACTCTCGCCACTTATTTAATCCAGGCTCCCCCCACCACCGGCATAGTAATCCCACCCCCGTGCTGGCATCCCATTATCTGGCCATCTTTATTCAGCCCCCGCCGCTTCCCCTGGGTTCGGTGGTGAAGAACCCCAGGTTTGGAGAGGAGGAAAGTGTGAGGCGTGAGGGAGGGGAAATGGAAGAGGTAAAGCGGGACGGGTAGGTGGTTTTATGAGCGTGCACAAATCTCCTCATCAGGCTCCCGCAGGATCCGTGCCCACCTCCTACGCGGATCCCCGACAACGGCGGCTGGAAATTGCAGAGGGTGGTTTCCATCCTCATCCCTTGCCACCCCCTCGACAGCCACCATCACTCCCTGGTCCCTCCGCGGCGGACCGGCCGGCACACAAATGAGGCAGCTTGATTCCAATTATTCAGTAAATTAAATACAGACCCCTTTACGGCTATACCTCTGCGTCGGGTCCGAAGTTATTGTTCGAGGGTGGCTTCGATGGGAAAGGGTTAAAACCGCACTTTGCCATTGTATCGCACTGCCTCGGGAACTCCGAGGGCTGAGCGTTATCTGCGCTTCATTCCGGTTGGGGTGAATTTCGGATAGAGGGATTCGTTGAGGGACATTTGCACTAATGACGCCGGCTCCCTGCGGATTCCGAATGTAATTTTCTGTGGAAAAATTGCGCTCGTTACTCGGGAGAATTTCGCAGGATATGGGAGGTAATGGATGGACAAAAGTGTTGGAAGTTTTGGGATGGGTTTGATGTGTTTTATAGAACTGCTGGACGAAGAATATATTAGATGTTGGTTTTCGAAGTATATTCTCTCTAAATCCGAATTAGTAGAAATTTTACTAATGCAATTAGTAGCATTATATCTTGACTGTTAAATAAGTAATTTTATCACTTTCTACTAAATGAAATGGTAAGATATATGGTACTAAATGAATTAGTAAGGGTATTCTACTACTCCTCTAAGTAGTACCAACATACTCATTCAATGAGTAGCAATGAGTTGCTAAGGAAACATAATTTTAGTAATTTGTTTAATACCTGCTGCTGATTTTTGAGTTTGAATTACGAATGGTTCATGTTTGCTTAATTTATATTCTAAGTTTATATAGTTATATTAATAATAATTGTGTATGAATGATACAATATTCAAAATTGAAACGGTTTTGGGATCCGCTTCATTGCAAGCAATACACCACCTATTTGTTCATTGCGGCCAAAATGTAAACTCGTGAAATCAGGTAGAATAACAGCATTCTCAGAAATTAAAATATTAAAATTATCATTATTGTATAAAACCTTTGATAGAAAATAGAATTAAATTTGTTATTAAAATTTTGTAGCTAATTAAATGTGATTTGGAAGAAGTGGTACTGACATGGTTTTGTGAAGAAAAAAAAACCACCAAGTTCAAATTTATTTTGAATGTACCGCTAAAAGTAAATGGCGTCCCACGTATAGCGCATGCGTAAGCTCTCTATTGCTGGCAGGACACCGTGTCTCGCTCCTCCTGCAATTTTTCGTTTCAATATGTTCCGAAGTTTGTGAATAAGTGGATTCTGACAGAAAATAGTGGATTATAGCTGCAACTAATTGCAGGATGAATCGTTTATCTTAGCTTCTTCAAAATGAGTAAGTATTTATTTGATATTAATAATTAAGTGAATGGTTTAAAGGGAACTGGGAAAGTATCGTTGAAAAAAGTTAGGTTAACTAAAGTTAATTTTCAGAAAAATTCAAGATCTTCGAGGAATACAGTGTGCAACAATTGGCTAAAATACTTGAAATTCACTCAGATTCAGACACTGTGGCCAAACTGGAAGGTATGAAAAGCAAATATTCACTTATTCATGTATTTCTTCCTAAAATTGACAAGTGAGTCAAAAAGCTAACCTTCAAAAGTGCGCTGGAGTTGTCCAAATGTCCTAACCGAATGTAAATTATTATTACATATTCCACTTATATGAATGATATGACTGATTTTCTTTTATCTTTATACAATAAGCTTTTTCTTTTAAATTTGTCATAATAAAGAGCGCGGTCGGGAAATTCCAACTTTCTAAGTACTGTCTAAAAGTGTTGCTTAAAACAGGGTGAAAGTTGAATAATAGTCTTACTTAAAACAATTTTGTTATACGTAACAAATGATCGTGAAATTATTTTCATTATCACTTATTGCCTCCTTTAAAGATATAAGTATGCTAAATATGCACTGAGTTTTAAGTATAAGAAGATAAAATAAACATTTGTTTGAATTATTATTCAAATCCATAGACTTTAGAGACAAATTCAAAAAATGATTTATTATGTTTCTAGTATTATTTGATTATTTAATTATTCAATAGTGCCAATATATTTAATAATATCTTGCAATATAATTTGTTAAAGCTTTCTAAATTGAAAATATTAATTAAATCTCTTGAAACTGAAAGAAAAATATGTATCATAAACTCGCGAAACTGCTTATATATATTATGTTACATATAAAAAGTATGTATTACAAATTTTGTATTCCAGGATGTTAGTAACGAGCCTAAGGAAGTGGAGAGTATCCGCAATCAATCAAAGACAAGTGTACAGCCGTACATTGTGTGATGCAAGGGACAGTATGAGTAGATACCTCCCTGATTCCGTTAGGTCTTTGAATATTTCATTGATGCAATTTTAAATCGAAGATAATGAATTTGAAAGCTTACACAGCTTTCCACCCAGTCATCTTGAGCTTATTGTTGGCATAATTTTTAAATGGTTTTAATAGTTTTATCTAGCTAAAAGAAAAACAGTTACGACTTCGCAGTTGTTGTTCTCTTGTGAAAACTTTTAAGGTTATTAATACTCTAGTTTTAATTATTACTGTAACATGCATATTTCAATAAAATTCTCTTCATTGGAAAAACAGTTTTTAAATTTACTTGAAACTACCCTTCAAAATAGTAACCAGCAATACATTTACCAATTCATTTAGTAGTAGCATTACCAATTCCTTTAGTAGATATAGTTACTTATTCATTTAGTCAATGATTCTTACTCATTAAAATGGTCGATTTTTACTAATTACTAGTAATCGAATCGGCACTATTTGAATTAGTAGAAAACTACTACCAATTAGTAGTTTTCTTCTAATTCAGATTTAGAGAGTAGTTTTAAATCATCGTTGTAAAGTTTTTACGATTCTTTTTAAAATTCAAGGCCTTACTGAATTTTTAACGCTTTGGGGTACTTTAAGGAGGTTCGTTCGCGCATACTATCTGCAAAAAGTTAGTCCTAAATCTATGTCAGAAAATAATACTGTTTGAGTGATATAAGTTTTATTAACCCTTATATAACCCTCAAATGTACAATATGTAGCTTATTTACGTCCAAGAAAGTCAAAAATTAGATAATTATGCCGGTGTGATTGTTTATTAATTAATTTCTTATCAGTCCTAAGAGAAAATTTTTGGCTATGATTGTATGCTACACATAGAGAAATTGTGTATACAGAGGAGTACACACTTGCTCCTAAAGATCTGAGCGTAGACGCGGCAATGTCGCATTTTTCATAGTGTCTTCTTTGACAATTGTGCTCATTGACTGCAAATGAAAACGTGACATTTGTTGAAAATGACAGATCGATTAGTAGTTCAAGGTGAATTTATTAAGAAGAAAGTTTCTCATAAAAGATTGAAAGATGTTGCACATGCACTAGACCCGCTAGGCGCTCCGAGAGCGTTGTCGGATAGCTACCACGTGCTTGTTTCATTTTTCGAAAAATTCAAAATTCTCAATCTTTGCATACCTCTCATTCTCAAACTAAGAGGACAGAAATTCTGAAACTTTTTTTAAATCTTCATGAAACCCCCTTCTAACATATATTAGTTTTTGAAAAAACGGTAAGAATAGTTTAAGAGTTAGAGTTAGAAGTGTAACATTTTCCTATGCTTGGGATAGGCTTTACGTGTATAATGGTTCAACTTTGATCTTCATTATCTCAGCTCAGGAGAAGACAATATTTTTTAAATTTCGCAAACGTTTAGATAATATTCCAGAGAACCTTTAACCAAAGTTTAAACAAATCCATAAGAAAAGTGTGTTCGTGACCGTACCTCCTTAAAAACCGTGCCCTACCTCTAAACATTTTTTTTAAATCTCAAAAAATTAGGAAATTTTTTTTCACAAAAAGACACAAAGTGAGGGGATGAGACTTTAAAAAATCAGGAAAATAATTTTTTTGGGTCACCCTATTATGCACGCCCTCCTGATTAAAACGGTAATCAGGCCTTTTTTCGTACAAGATGCCTGGATTAATAGACTTAAATTCTCTTAAAAAGCAAAAAAAGAGTGGAATACTAAGAAAAGTTAAAAGATTCTATTTATACGAAATGGCGACACGAAGCTGGATAAGTTGGTGGGGTTGAGTGATAGAGAAGTCGAGCTTGGGGGTGGCTTTCTAAGGGTAGTTGGCGGAGGGAGGGGGTAAAAGAAGAAGCAGCAGCAGGGGCGGAAGGAGGGCTAGAGCTACACGAGGGAGGCAAAGTTGAGACGAGTTGGGGTGGGCGACTCTATACCAGGGCCTGCCATTATATCTGAGCCGCCATTTTAAATTGAATTTTCTTCACCCGAGATAGATCTGAAACATCTCTCTGCTGCACGGAGGCTCTTCGGCGGGGCCCTCTTTCTTCTCTCGCGAACACATCCCTAGTCCCTAGTTCCATCCCTTACCATCCTTACTATCCCACCCTCTTGCGATGGATACTACCATCCTATAAAGTCGCCCCCGTGTTCGTTCTCTGCGAAAATGGAGGGTGGCTACGACGGATAAGCGAAAGTCTAATTCAAGATCCCGAGAAACGTGACTCCGAAGATATTTTTTTTATTTTCATCATCCCAAGACATCCAGTAAAACTGGACCTTTAAATTACAAATTTGTTAATCTTTAACATAAGATGGGGTTGAGGCAGGGTGTCTACTAGGGTGGTTCAAAAAATTATTTTTCTGTTTTTTTTAAGTCTCACCCCCTCATTTTGTGTGTTTTTTCGAAAAAAGATCTTTATATTATTTTGAGATTTAGAAAAAAATGTTTAAAGGTAGGGAACAGCGTTTGAAGTACCCCAAAACGATCAAAATTCAGTAAGTCCTTAAATTTTAAAAAGAATCGTAAAAACTCTACAACGATGATGTAAAACTACCATGTGAGCAGTATGAAGTCTGAAAGAAATTTTTTGAACCTTAATGTACCCCCAGCTTTGCCAAAACTCACCCATGAAGACACAAAAAAGTAATTTTCAAGTGTCTTTTCTGAATTTTATGAAAGTAAAATGAAAATTTAAGTGGCAAATTATGTAAAAAAATTTAATATACACATATGAAAAATAGTGCCCTTAAAATAAACATTTTTTCCCTTCTCATCCTTAATAATCAATTAAAAATTAAATTTTCTTTCTTTAAAACTTTTTTTTCAATATAAAGAAATTTATATTAAATATTTTTAATACTCAGTTTTAAAGATAGAAAATGTAATTTTTCATGGATTATTAAGGGTGGAAAGGGGGAAACTGTTTATTTTGAATGCAATATTTTTCCTAGTTGTATAATAAAACTTTTTATATAATTTGCCACTTAAATTTTCATTTAACTTTCATAAAATTCAGAAAAAAAAAATAGAAAATTTCGTTTTCACCAAAAGACACAAAATGAGGGGGTGAGACTTTAAAAAATCAGAAAAATAATTTTTTTGGACCACCCTAGTGTCTACCCTACCTGGAAAACCTGGAATTGTCAGGGAATTTTTATATACCTGAAAAACTTGGAACTGTCAGGGCATTTTTTCGAGAGAGTGCGTATTTTTCTTGTAATTTGCAATATAAAATTGAATAACAATGATTCTTCATTTGCAAAAGTAGATTTATATTACTCTTTTCAAAAATTTTGTTGAAAATTCGTTTTCTATATACATCAACTGTGTTCTGTATTAAAAATGAAAATCTTTTTTTGTTGAAATATCAATTACTACAGTTTTCGTTAAAAATTAATTTTCTTTGTTCGATGACTCATAATTTTAATTGAAAATTCATCTCTTTCGCTAAAAAATGAGCTATTTTGTAGAAAATTTGTTTCTTTTTTGGTTGAAAATTAATTTTTTTAAGTGAAAATGTAACTATTCTAATTGAATATTCCATCAATCAGTTGATCTTTTATAGTTCAAAATTCAACGATTTGTTTAAAAATTTGTCTTTTTTATTTGAATATTCAACTATTTTGTTGAAAATTCATGTATTTTTTTGAAAAATCGTCTTTTTAGTAGAAAATTAATCTTCTTGGTTGAAAATTCATCTTTTTGGTTGAAAATAAAACTATTTGGTTGAAGGTTAAACTCTGTTGTTGAAAGATCATCTTTTTCTTTCAAAATTTTTCTATTCCAGTTAAAGACTCATCGTCTTAGTTGAAAATTAATAACTTTGGTTGAAATTTTTTTTTGTATGTGAAAATTAATGTTTTTAAATGAAAATTAAACTATTTCATTTTTTGTTCAAAACTGATCTTTTTTAGTTAAAAATTCTACTTATTTGTTGAAAAATTATCGTTTTTTAGTTGAAAATTCAACTCTAGTTGAAAATTAATGTATATTCTTAAAAAGTCGTCTTTTTTGTTGGAAACTTAATCTTCTTTTATTAAATTACATTTTTTTGGGTAAAATTCATGTATTTCAGTTGAAAATTCATAATTCTAGTGCAAAATTCATCCCTTTTATTAACATTTTGGTGTGTGAAATTAATTTTTTCGTTAGAAGTTAAATTATTCCATTTTTGGTTGAAAACTGAAGTTTTTTTAGTTCGAAACTCAACTATTTGGTGGAATTTTATCTTGTTTAGTTTAAAATTCAACTATCTGGTTTAAAATTCATGTATTTTGTAGAAAAATCGTCTTTCTTATAGAAAATTAATCTTTATAAAATATTCGTTTTTCTGGTTTCAAAATTTATGTCTTTTGGTAAAAAATTGATCTTTTTTGGGTAAAAAATGAAACTGTTTGGCTGCAAATTCTTGTATTTTGTTGCAATTTCATCTATTTTGGTAGAAAATTAATCTTCTTGATACAAAAATCAACTATTTTAGTGGAAAATTCAACTATTTTTTTTTTAATTTAAGCATTTGGTAGAAAATTAACTTTATTGTTGAAAATAAGTTAAAAATTCATCTTTTTCGTTTACAATTCATCTATTCCATCAGAAGATTCGTTATGTTAGTTAAAAATTAATCTCTTTGGTTAAAATTTTTGTTGTGAAAAATCAATTTTTTAAACTGAAAATTAAACGATTCCATTTTTGATTGAAAACTGATCTTTTTTAGTTCAAAATTCAACTTTTAAGTTGAAAATTGATCTTTTTTATTTCATAGTTCAACTATTTGGTTGAGAAATCATCTACATTTTAAAAATGCAATATTTTTACTTCAAAAATTAGAAATTTCAAGCAGTTTAAATTGAATTTAATATAGTATCCACAATAATTTTACCTAAATATACACTGAATTTTAAGTCTAAGAAGATATAATAAAAATTTGTTTGAACTATTATTTAATGTCATGAACTTTAGGAACAAATTCAGGAAATGATTATGTTTTTAGTATTATTTAATTATTATTTATAATTATTTATATAATAATTATTATTATAAACCATCAATTAATTAAATAATTATTTAATTAATCCATGGTTCTAATATATTTAAGAATATCTTGTAATATAATCTATCATTTTAAAAAATGAAAAATATTTGAATGGCTCCGTGCTATCAAAAATTATACCCCCCGAACTTCCTGTATCACGTCATTTTTGCCGAGAACACTTTTTTCGTGAATTTATATAAGGGTCATCAGATCTTACTATTTCTAAGAATTAACAAATTAGTTGAACTTTCAAAAAGCAGTAGAAATTTCAATTAAAAGAGATTAATTCTCAACAAAAAAAAATGTAATCGCTGATATTTTGACCAAAATGAGATTTTTATTTCAAATCGAGAACAGTTCAATTGAACCAAAAAATACGAATTTTTAGCAAAATAGTTGAATGTTTAACCAAACCAGATTGATTTTCAACCAAGCAGTGGCATTTTTAGCAAAAAGGGATAAAATTTCTACCAAAATAGATGAATTTTCAAAATTTCAACACGAAAATATGAATTTTCAACAAAAAAGTTTATTTTCAAAAAAATTGTTAATTTTGAATAGTAAAAGAATAATTTTTAACCAGAGAATTGTATTTTTATCAAAAAAGATTCAATTTCTACAAAAAAAGATGAATTTTCAAACCATAACAAGACAAATTTTCAATGTAATAGTTGAATAATTTTCAACCACAAAAAAATTTCGGACAGGAAAGAAAGAAAATTCAAAATAATTTGTCTAACTTTGAAGCAAAAAAGACGCATTTTTAACCAAACAGTTGCATTTTTATAAAAAAATAGATAAAACTCTTTACCAAAAGATATGAATTTTCAAATGAAAAATATGAATTTTTAACCAAGAAAGATTTTTAGTCAATAACAAAATTCATCAAAAATATTAATTTTTTAAAACAAAAAGACGATTCTTATACAGGACAGTTTAATTTTAACAAAATAGATGAATTTATAACCAAATATTTTAATTTTCGACAAAGAAAAATAATTTTCTACCAAAAAGAACAATTTCAATAAAATACATACTTTTTTAACCAATTAGTTGAGTTTTCAACAAAGAACACCAATTTTCTACCAAAAAAGACGAATTATCGCAAAAATATCAACATTTTCAACTAAAGAAATGAAGTTTTAGCTAAAAATATAATTCTTCAGCTAAAAAATTAATTTTTAACAAAGTTTAAAGTTTCGACCAATTCTTACATTTTCGAGCCGAAAATACTTATTTTCTACAAAAAAGTTGAACTTTTATTAAAAAAGTTAATTTTCAACCGAAACAGAATAATTTTTAACCAATTCTTAGTTGAGTTTTCAAACCAGTATTTTAATTTTCTACCAAAAAAGACGAATTTCTAACAAAGCATTTAAATTTTCCAAAAAAACGTTAATTTTTATCGAAATGATGAAACCTGAACTAAAAAAATTAATTTTCAACGAATTGGTTCAACTTTCGACTAATTTTTTAATTTTCGAAACGAAAATACGAATTTTTTATAAAATAGTTGAATTTTCCACAATAAAGTTAATTTTCAACAAACCAAAAAGACCAGCTTTCTAGAAATCAAAACAGTTAAATTTCAACAAAATAGCTGCATTTTCAAACAAACACTTGAATTTTGAACAAGGAAAAATAATTTTCTACAGTTAAGAATAATTTTCAACAAAATACCTCAATTTTTAACCAATTAGTTGAGTTCTTGATCAAAACTATATTAATATTCTACCAAAAAAGACAAATTTTCAACAAAATAAATGATTTTTTATCCAAAATGATGAATCTTTACTAAAAAATTATTGTTAAGTGCCGAAAATACGAATTTTCTACAAACAGTTGAATTTTCAACAACAAAATTAAGGTTCGGCCGAAACAGATTAATTCTTAATCAGAACATTAAATTCTTACACAGCATGACGAATGTTCAAAATAATAGTTGAATTTTCCAACAAACCAAATTTTTTGGTAAAGAAAGAAAAAAAATGCATTCAAACTCTTTGATGTTCAAGCCAAAAAGACGAATTTTCGACAAAATAGTTGTGTGTTCAACAAAAAAGAATGACTTTTTAACAAAGTTGTGAAATTTTCAATAAAATATTAAAATTCTATATAAAATAATAAAACTTTTCTTTCAAAAAAGATGAATTCTTAACCAAAAATATAATAGCAGACTTTTCAACTGAAAATAATGAACTTTTAACGATAAATGAATAAAAATTTTTATAATTTATAGACTGAAGTATTAAGTGAAAAAAACTGGAAATTTTGCTTAAATAATAAAGTTCATTTTCTTTCACACACTTTTTGATTTTGGACTACACACTTTTTCATTACTATGTTATGTGCTATTAACACATTTTTCTCTAAAACTAATTTAAATAAGGTTCCACCTTTATCTAATTAGCAAAATGTTTACTTTATATGTATATTCTTTCCCTACGTTTATCAAGTCTTAGTAAAATTTGAGGGGGGGGGGAGTAAACCTCACGATATCTTAAATGGGGGGAGGGGGGGTTGAAAACTCCATAAAAACAGTTTACAACTAAATCTTAGAAAAATCTTTGACCCCCTCCCCCTCCCAACTTAAAATACTTACGTAATTTATGCACAGACCCAAAGGAGGAAACTTGATTTAAATCTGAATCTTTTTGCACTAATTCGTACTAATAAGAATGATTAAAAAATTAAAAGATTTAATTAGGATGAGTATTACGAAACCGCTTTGTGGCAGGGTTTTTAGGGAAAACCAAAAATTGGCGGGTCTCAAAAGCGAATGGCTATCACTTTGTGCATGGCTTATAACCGGTGACTGAAAGCAAACCGCGTTTCACTTGACATAGCAATTTAACAGGGTTAAGTCTCAGCGGTTCCCAGGCTTTTATCACAAACAACGCTCGTGAATTATATATCAAAAGAGCGAAACGTAACGTTGACTGTTTTAATATGTACCGTCCCGGAATTCTTGGACCGAGAACGCAGGTCGGAAAATTTATACAAATCTTCTACCAGTATATATGTAGACAAAGAGTGTAAAATATAAGTTATTTAGCCTTTTTAATTGTATAATTTTGATCCTAATTATATTTTACCCCAGCAAAAACATCCGCGATACAAAAAATCTGCTACATGAATTTTTGAATTTAAAGTTAGTCAATCCATAAATTTTAAGAACAATTATTTTGGTTAGACTGGTTAAATGAATAAATTTCCATCAGTGGCATATATCAGTATGTGCATGTATTTGTCTATATCCTTCCAGAGTTATTGTTCACTAAAACTCAAGCATTAAAAAATCACGAAAAATCACTAAAAGTTACAAACTTTTCACTAGATTTGACTTTCAAGGGCGTGAAATTTGAATTTATATTATATTCATAAATAAAAAAAGTAAAAAGGCATAATAATAGAGCTTATAAAGAATGTATTAAGTATTTAAATAACGATTTTATAGATTACATTTTACCATCATTCAGTATAGTGAAATCTACAATTTTATTGACATTTTTAGGGTAGGGTAGGGCGAGATGGGCATAGGGGGTAAGATGAGTCACTCAATTTTCTCGTAAGCTATCAATTCTTTTGTAATTGTTCTTTCTACTAATATCAGGAAGAACGTTATGAAACTTCTTTTTAAAAAATTTTCGCCTAATGTTGAATAAATTTGGAAAAAACTAAAGTAAAAAAGTTAAGACCTGTATTCTGCTATTTTGCATTTGTTTAGAAAGTCCAAGAATCACACGAAATCACATATTAGATGTTTTT
>JAABKJ010002921.1:0-26896 GCA_011634705.1 Andricus grossulariae
GATTAGTACTCGTATCAATATCACATCTTTCAATATTATTACCTAAGTGTTTATTAATTCTCATTCTGTCTAAAATTGTTAAATAGTCATCTTTTTGGGTCGAAAATTCACCATTTTTTGTTGAAAATTCAACTGTCTTTTAAAAAGTTCGTCTTTTCGATTGATTTTTTTTTAAATTCTACTATTTGGTTAAAAATTGTTTTGTAAACAATTTGACTTTTTAACTTGAAAACTCAACTCTTTTGTTAAAAATTCGTCTTTTGGTTTAAAATTCAACTATTTTGTTGAAAACTCAATATATTTTGGGTTGTAACCTTAAGAATTTAAATTTTAGTTTTTTTGTAAAAACATTTATTTCCCTTAAATTATACAGTCTCAATTTTTAAGCCTTAATTGTTCAGTAATATCAAGTTTAAAATGATCAAAATGAATTGTACCTAAAGTTCAAAATTAATGTAAATTATAAACTTCCCTCATTTGAAAATAATCCAAGTTGACAAGTTGAACAGTTCAGAAAGAAATATTTTTTATTTTTTAAAATTGGTCAAACTTTAAAGTTTAGTTTTATCGCACAAAGGCTATTTGAAACACAGTGAAAATTATGTACTAAATATTCCTAAAGAAATAAAGTTATTATTTCAGTCATGCAGTGTCTGATAATGCTTTTTTTCAATAACTTTACAAATCTGGTGCGACTTTTTGTGGACTTTTTCCGAAATGCCATGCGACTTTCTTTGTAATTTGATGCGGCTAATGCGACTTTTTTAAATCCTTCTAATCGATCCGAGACCTATACATTTCATAAAGGATATTGAAGAATTAAAGTATGATCAATGTGTCGTTTCATTAAGAATGTATGTACAGTAAATATGAGTGTATTGATTGTGATTCATGTACTTTCTAGAGTCCCCTAAAATATCATGTAGGGTCACTGTGAAGCCTGTGACAGTGAATTTTTTTACCACGAAATAATTGGAAATCTGACGATATTTTTTATACTTTTAGTTGCAGGGTCCACTCCTTAGGTTCTCAGATTTCTTCACGAGCCAGCGTTCCGGCAGAAAGTTACAATGGCTCCACAACCATTCGAGGGGAGAAATTTGCACAAATTGTTTCAAAAACAGATACACGTTCCAAGCGTCCACATTCCAAATGGGAGTCTTACTCCAATTTAACAATGCTCTCTCTTTGACAATACAACAATTACACGAAGCCACTCAGTTGCAAATGGAATATTTAATTCAGGTACTGTCGAGGGGTTAATTACTCGGATTTTTTATATGTGACTGAAAAATATTGTATGAGATTGCAAAAGATTCCATGGATTATAGGAAATTCATAATGGAAAATTATTAGACACTCAACTCCCGAGATAAGCACGGTTTCAGGCCTGGCTTGCATTGGCCTACAGCATGTCTCGGGGGAATCCAAGCGTGAACAGGCAGGGTCGCATGGATAATTTCTGTTGGATTTGGACGCATGATGCAACGTGATGCAACCAACGCGCTGAGAGTGCGGCCCTCATTCTATTTGTCACGCTTGACTGAGCACCGCCTCTCTTTCGGCCCCGCGCTCCCCGAATCAGCAAATTCCGTGGCCTCAAGTTCTAGGAATAGCGTAAACTGAGGGTGCTTATCTCGGGAGTTGAGTGTATAGAAAACGATGAAAGGATAATCGGCACTCATAATCTCATATGAAAGTACACAAAAATAGCGATTCTGAATAAATAAACTGTACACAGCGAAAACCTGTGAATTCTGTTGATATCTTTAGAATCGCTTAAAATTTAATTGAAATTCATGAAAATCTTTTAGAATCCCTTGAAATACCTTATATCTGGCGAAATTCCTTCAAAAATCTTAAAATCCTCTAAAATCTGCGGAATTGCTAAGAATCTCTTGAAATTTAAATAACTTTCAATTAGTTCCCGAATTTCGCTAGGAATGCCTTCAAATTTTTTGCAATCTTAGAAAATTCTTTAAAATCCCTTGACATTTTTTATATATCTTGAAATAATAGAATCCCTTCAAATACCTTGAAATCTTTGGGAAACGTAAAAATCCATTTAAAAAAGTATAAATCATTTGCAATCCCTTGAATATAGATTAAATTAAATTTATTCATTAAAGTTCTTTAAAAAAAGAAAAAGAAAAAACAGTTTAAGTGTCTAGAAATCATTTTAATTCTTAGAGATTGAATAACATCCTTAAATCTTGTGAAATTCCTTGAAGTACCTTAAAATTCCTGAAAATCTTTCAAATCACTAAGAATCCTTCGAAATTTAATTTAATTTAATTTATTTTCTAAATTTCGCTAGAAATGTGTTGAAATGTTTGGAAATCTTATAAAGTTCATTGAAATCCCTTGAAATTGTTGAAATCTCTTGAAATCCTTTAAAACACATAAAATCTTTGGAAATCCTTCGAAATCCCTCGAAATCCATTCTAACTTTATATCTGGGGAAATTTCTTGAAATAGCTTAAGATATTGTAAAGTCTGTGTAATGGCTAAGAATCTCTTGAAATTCAATTAAATTTCATTTATTTTCCAAATTTCTTTAAAAATCCCTTGAAATCATTGGAAGTCCCGCAAAATTCTTTGAAATCCGTTGAAATTTTTTATATCGTTTGAATTCCTTTAGAATCCCTTAAAATCCCAGAAAATCCTTTATATTTGATGAAATTCCTTAAAAACCTTTAAAATCTATGGAATAGCTAAGCATCTCTTGAAATTTTAATAAATTTCATTTAGTTTCCAAATTTCTGTAGGAGTCCTTTTAAATCTTTGAAATCCTAAAAATTACCTTGAAATCCCTTGCAATTTTTTATATATCTTGAAATATTTTAGAATCCCTTAAAATACATTGAAAGCCTTGGAAAACGTAAAAATTCATTTAAAAAGTATAAGTCATTTTCAATCCCTTAAATATAAATTAAATTGAACTTATTCATTAAACTTCTTTAAAAAAAAAACAGTTTAAATGTCTAGAAATCATTTTAATTCTTCGAGATTGAATAACATCCTTATATCTTGTGAAATTCCTTGAAGTACTTTCAATTTCCTGGAAATCAATCAGATCGCTGAGTATCCTTCGAAATTTAATTTAAATTAATTTATTGTCTAAATTTCGCTAGAAATGTGTTGAAATGTTTGGAAATCTTATAAAGCTCATTGAAATCCCTTTAAATTGTTGGCTTCTCTTGAAACGCTTTACACCCCATAAAATCTTTGGAGATCCTTCGAAATTTCTTGAAATACATTCTAATTTTATATCTGGTGAAATTTCTTGAAATAGCTTAAGATATTATAAAATCTGTGGAATGGCTAAGAATCTCTTGAAATTCCATTAAATTTCATTTATTTTCCAAATTTCTTTAAAAGTCCCTTGACATCATTGGAAATCCCGCAAAATTCTTTGAAATCCGTTGCAATTTTTTATATCGTTTGAATTCCATTAGAATCCCTTAAAATCCCAGAAAATCCTTTATATTTGATGAAATTCCTTAAAACCCTTTAAAATCTATGGAATAGCTAAGCATCTCTTGAAATTTTAATAAATTTGATTTAGTTTCCAAATTTCTGTAGGAGTCCCTTTAAATCTTTGAAAGTCCTAAAAAATGCCTTGAAATCCCTTGCAATTTTTTATATATCTTGAAATATTTTAGAATCCCTTAAAATACATTGAAAGCCTTGGAAAACGTAAAAATTCATTTAAAAAGTATAAATCATTTTCAATGCCGTGAATATAAATTATATTGAACTTATTTATTAAAGTTCTTTTAAAAAAACACACACACACAGTTTAAATGTCTAGAAATCATTTTAATTCTTGGAGATTGAATAACATCCTTAAATCTTGTGAAATTCCTTGAAGTGCCTTAAAATTCCTGGAAATCAGTCAAATCGCTAAGTATCCTTCGAAATTTAATTTAATTTCTTTTTTAAATTTCGCTAGAAATGTGTTGAAATGTTTGGAAATCTGATAAATTTCATTGAAATCCCTTAAAATTGTTGACATCTCTTGAAACCCTTCGAAATTTCTTGAAATTTTGACATCTCTTGAAATCCTTTAGAATCCTTTATATCTAATGAAATTCCTTGAAATAGCTTAAAATCTTTTAAAATCAGTGGAATGGGTAAGCATCTCATTCAATTAAATTTGATTTATTTTCTAAAATTTTCTGGAAATCCCTTGAAATCATAGTAAATCTTACATAATTATTTGACATCCTTTGAAATTTTAAATATCTCTTGAAATCTTTTAGAATCGCTTGTAATCCCCGGAAATCTTTTATATCTGATGAAATTCCTTAAAATACCTTAAAATCCTTTAAAATTTGGAGAATGGCTAAGAATCTTTTGAAATTCAATTAAGATTCTTTTAATTTCCAAAATTCTTTAGAAATCCCTTGAAATCATTGGGAATCCTACAAAATTCTTTGAAATCCCTTGAAATTTGGTATATTCTTTGAAATCTTTTAGAATCCCTTAAAATCCCTTGAAATTTCTTGAAATCCTTTATATTTGATGAAATTCCTTGAAATCCCTCAAAATCCTTTAGAATCTGTGGAGTGGCTAATAGTCTTTTAAAATTAAATTACATTTCATTTATTTTCCAAAGTTCTTCAGAAATCCCTTAAAATCATTGGAAATCCTACAAACTTCGTTGAAATCCCTTGAAATGTTTTACATCATTCGAAATCCTTTAGGATCCCTTAAAATCCCCGGAAATCCTTTACATCTTATGAAATTCCTTGAAATAACTTAAAATCCCTTAAAATCTGGGGAATGACTATACTGAATTTCCTGTAACATTTTTTTGTAAGGGGGGATTACAAGGTATTGTAAAAGATTGCATGGGATTGCAAAGGATTGCATGGAATTGCATGAGGTTGCAGAGAGAGTTTACACCAGGTCGCAGGAGTAATTAACCCCTGCGGTACTGAATAATTGATGTAGAATATTTATTTATTATTATTTTTTTTTATAAAAATGCTGAGTTGAGTAAAACAAATGTCTATACATCGTTATATATTTTTTAGGTTGTACAAATTCTCCTGAAGGCTAAGCTGCTTGTACATGAGCAAAAAGAGGAGCTGACAGCCTCCTCGACTCTTAAGCTCTTCACTGATTACAAAAAGTAATAATATTTCTGATAAAATTGCACAATAGGGTCATTTTCAAAAAAATATTTAATGTTCGAATTCAATAATGATCTTGTCTTCAATCTTCATTTTAGCAAACGGCTCAGGGTGAATATAAATATGCCATTGAAAATTGAACAGAAAATGGATCAGGAGGCAACGGGAAAGAATATAGATGAGGAAAGAAGCATTTTGATTCAAGCGGCAATAGTCAGAACTATGAAAATGAGAAAGACTTTAAAACATCAAGAACTTGTGATGGAAGTTTTCAACCAGCTGAGCACCAAGTTTAAGCCAAGTGTGGCATCTATTAAGGTAATTGAAGGCCATGGCCCTATTTCTCAGAACAAGAACGCATTACATTTTTTTGTGTGCGAATTTTTTTAGTTTAACAGTTTTGCCAAAATTTACAAACTGTTCAAGGGGTTCGTAGCTCACTGTTATTGGTCGTTACATCCTTGCGGAAAAAATATTATAGGAAATTGAGTATAGACCTACAATTATGTTCCTATAATACATTTTTCATAATTTTCTTGCAATTCTAAAAAAAATCATTATAAGAAACTCAGAATAGAATATTGAAAAAGAGATGCAAAAAATACAGACGATTTCGAGGGCTATGAAGGATCTTACTAAATTGCAACAGATTTGAATGATTTTAAGTCATTTTAAAAGATTCTAAAGAATTTCAAGAAGTTTCCAAAATGTCAAGGTATGTCAAAGAATTTTGTAGGATTTCCAGCTATTTCAAAGAATTTACGGGATTTTAATAGATTTTAAGGTATTTTAACTGATTCCGAAGTATTTCAAGAGATTTCAAACATTTCAAGGGATTTCTAGAGAAATTTAGGAAGTTAATTGAATAAAATGTATCTAATTCTTAAATCTTCAAAGATTTAAAAGATTTCGAGGGATTTCAAAGATTTTTGGGTATCTGAACTTTTTTTTTTAGGACACTTTAATGAAAAAGTTTGATTCAATTTATTTTCGAGGGATTTAAAATTATTTCTACTTATTTTAATGAATTTTTAAGATCATATATTCATATACATTTTAAAAGATTTCATGAAATTTCAAGAGATTAAAAATATTTCATGGAATTTCAACGTATTTACGAGATTTAAAGACTTAAAAAATTTAAAGATATTTTAAAGGATTCCGAAGAACTTCGAAAGGTTTAAAAAATTTAAAGGGATTTAAAATTTTTTTTTGGGGATTTCCAAACGTTTTAAGCTCGATTTTAAGGGATTTCTATAGAAGTTTGAGAAATAAATTAAACTAAATGTAATTTCAATGGATTTTAAGGTATTCCAAGGGATTTTATCATATTTAAGGAATTTTTTTGAGTCTCCAAGGCTTTCAAATGATTTATACTTATCTTAATTAATTTTTACGATCGTATATTCATATATATTTTAAAATATTTCAAAGAATTTTAAGAAACTTGAAAAACTGTAAGGAATTTCAAAGAATTGTCAAAGATTTCATGGGATTTCAAAGAATTTTACAAGATTGAAATGATTTTATAGAATCTCAATGATTTCAAAAGATTTACGAGAGTTTAAAAGATTTTAAGCTATTTTAACAAACTCCAAAGAATTTCAAGAGATTTCGAAATTTTCAAAGGATTTTGTTCGATTTCCAAAGATTTTACGTTCGACTTTAAGGGATTTCTAGAGAAGCTTAGGAAATAAATTTAAGTAAATGTAATTTTAAGGGATTTTAATTTATTTGAAGGAAGTTTACAAGATTTAAAGAATTTTGTGGAATCCCCAAGGATTTCAAAGATTTCTAGGGATCTGAACGTTTTTTTTTTTAGAGAACTTTTATGAATAACTGGAAAAGGCCTTCACTATCTTTATATTTTAATGTATAAGTTTAATTTATTTTTAAGGGATTTTAAATTATTTCTACTTATTTTAATGAATTTTTACGATTATATATTTATATTTTTTTAAAGATTTTAAAGTATTTCAAGAGATTTCGAAAATTTCAAGGGATTTCCAAGTTTTTTTGTGGATTTTACAAAGATTGTAAGCTCGATTTTAAGGAATTTCTAGAGAAGTTTGAGGAAAAGATTTAACTTAATGTAATTACAATGGATTTTAAGTTATTTCAAGGAATTTTACATTATTTATAGAATTTTATTGAGTCTCTAAGGATTTAAAAGATTTCTAAGGATCTGAACGGATTCTTTCAGAGAACTTTAATGAATAATTTTAATTTAACAAAGTGTTTCATCGTCCTGAAATTCCGGATGAGTAGTCAAATGTTATAGACAACTAAACATAGTCTTAATTTAATTTATTTTCAAGGGATTTCAAATAACTTCTACTTATTTTAATGGATGTTTACGATTATATATATTATAGGATTTCAATGATTTCAAAGGATACACGATGTTTCTAAAAAAGATTTGAAAAATTTTAATCTATTCTAACAGATTTTGAAGAATTTTAAGAGATTTCGGTAACTTCACGGGACTTCAAAGAATTTTTTTGGGTTTCCAAAGATTTTAAGCAGAATTTTAAGGGATTTCTAGAAAAGTTTGGGAAATAAATTAAATGTAATTTCAGGATATTTTAAGGTATTTTAAGGAATTTTACAATAATTAAATAATTTTATTGAATCTCCAAGGATTTCAAAGAGTTCTAGATATCTTGATGGATTTTTTTAGAACTTTAATAAATAACCGGAAAATACCTACACTATCTTAATATTTTAATGAATAAGTTCAGTTTAATTTATTTTCCGAGAATTTCAAATTATATTATTTATTAAGATTATATATTTATATATTTTAAAAAATTCTAAAGAATTTCAAGTGATTTGACAAATCTCAAGGCATTTCAAAGAATTTTGTAGTATTTCCTAATATTTAAAAGGGATTTCAATCAATTTTGTAGGCTTTCCCAAGATTTTAAGCTGGATTTTAAGAGATTTCTGGAGAACTTTGGATAATAAATTAAATTAAATAAAATTTCAAGGAATTTCTTTATCGATTTCAAAGATTTCAAAAGATTTCAAAGATTTCTACTTATTTTAATCTATATTTACGATTTCCAAAGATTTTAATGATTGTAAGAGATTTCGACGAATTCCTATAAAACCTTAGAGAATAAAATACGTTTTATTTTAATGGGATTTCTAACAATTTCAACGATTTCAAGGGATATGAATGAATATAAAAAATGTCAAAGGAATGTGAAAATTTGAAGTTAGTTTAAAATATTCCAAAGAATTTTAGGAAATTTCAAAACTTTTAAGAGATATCAAAGTATTGTGTAGGGTTTCCAAAGATTTCAGGAAATTTAACAGAATTTCACAAGATTAAAGGAATTTAATAGGACTTCCCAAGTATTGCAAAGATTTAAGGGAATTTTACAAATTTCAAGAGTTTTCTAGAGAAACTTTCGGGAATAGGTTTAATTTAATTTATTTTCAAGGAATTGTAAATGATTTCTAACTATTTCAAGAATTTCAAAGATTTCGAAAGAAATATAATTATTTTCTATAATGATTTTCCTATAACGGCGAAAAATTGTAGAAAATTCATGGTAGGGCAATCATTATAGACCTATACTGATCTTCCTATATTTTTTTGCAAGGGTAGTTTGCAATTTTGCATGAAAGTCACTTTCGTTTCTTTTTTCGATCTCAGTCGTTTGTATTATTTAACGTATTTTTTAGAGTTTTTGAAATACTACATATTATTAAAAATATATTGGTGATAATAATTAATAACAATAACTCATCTCCTGCCCACATATTTGTTGACAATCTCAAGCGTGAGTAATTGTCCAAATTAAATCCAAATTTGTAATGGAAGCTTTTCTAAAATCGATCTATTTTACTCAAATATTTGTGTTTTTTCGTGTTTTAGAGATGTATAGGAATTTTGATAGAAAAGGAATATTTGGAGCGCAAAGAAGGCGAAAAGGATACGTACAACTACCTGGCGTAATTTGTTGATTAAGAATAAAATATAAGTTAAGACGCAAGATAGCAGTTTAATAACGCATCTACCTCTTGAAAATGTAAATATCGTTGAAGACAAAAAAAATATATATAAATAATTTTTCACTTTACGTGTTACCTGGTAAAATAATTATTTGTTTCATAATTTTCTATTTTATGTATAATGACAAACTCTAATTCATAAAGGCTGAAATAAATTATTTTGAAAAAAAAGTTACGAGCAATTATTTCTGCATTAAAAAAAATAGTTTTTTGGTTTCTCTTAAGTTTACGCAGTTTAGTCAAATAGTGACCTTTCGATTGTTCTGTATCTTCCTTTTTGAGCATTCATTTTATGAATGGCATTATTCCGATTTCTTATCATCCAGACGATCAGCAAACACATAAAAATATTTCAGTCACTGCATGATTTTCTTTACATTTAAAAAAACAAAAATCATAATTTTAAGAATTTAAAGTTCTAATATAGTTTTTCTTTTTTTTAAATAAATTAATACTTAAGTAAATGTTCCGCATGAGTCTGTAAAAGCCACTTTTTCAAATCTTGAAATTAAACAATTTTAAAGTCACAGAAGTACAAATTTAAAATAATTTTTAATTCGGAAACGCTTAAATTTGAAAATATTGGTCGAACGTTCATTTTATGAATGGCATTATTCCTATTTCTTATCTCCCAGACGATCAGCAAACACATAAAAATAGTTCAGTGACTGCATGACTTTCTTCGCATTAAAGAAAACTAAAAACATAATTTTAAGAATTTGCAGTTCTATTATTTTTTATTTTAAATAAATTAATGCTTAAATTAATGTTCCACATAAGTCTGTAAAAGCCCCTTTTCAAAATCTTTAAATTTAAAAATGTACAGCAGTACAAATTTGAAATATTTTTTGATCCAGAAACGTTTAAATTTGAAAATATTGTTTAACAAAATAAAATGAACTTTCCAAAGTTAAAAGTACATAAGTCTCCAAATTTAAAAGTGTTCAATTTGAAAGCTTGATGATTTTATAGTTTTCTAATTTTAACGAATTCAAATTTTGAAAAGTAAAAGTTTTCAAAAATTACACTGCGTAGCAAAAATACAAAATTATAAAATGAAATTTTAGTAAACTAATTATTCAAATATTCTTCAAAAAAAAATTATAGCGACGTGCATTTGATGACAAAATTTAGACAATTCTTCTCACACTTTTTTATATAAAAATTTCATTTTAAAACCATTTCTTTTTTTTAGATTAACAAAATTTAATGCATTTTCTTTTATCATTAGCAGATCATTAGAAATTATTTCTGTGAAATTACCATTTTTTCTCAAAATCGCACTGTAGTAAAAATTCAAAATGATCAAAAACATTGTAGTTAAGTAATTATACAAATATACTTTAAAATTTGTAGAGACATACATTTGATGAAAATATTTACACTGTTGTAAAAATACAAAGTCATCAAAACATTCTACTTGAAAAGTTCTTCAAACCTTTTTTTGTGACACATTTGACGAAAACATCAAAATTAATAAAATTGACTGATGAGGGCCACCACTGTGTGCTGAAACGTTTGAAGCAATTTAATTTTTTTCAATTTACCTGACCTGATCCACATTCCCAAAAAAATGTATACCATCCCGCATCGATCATTAAATTATTTTTTGAAATAATGTTCGGAAATGTTTGACATTTACTTGTTAATAAAATTAGAATTTTCTTACAAAAGAGTTGCATTTATTGCCTTTTTTATTGCACTGGTACTTTGAAAAGGAATCAATTTACCTGTATAAAAAAATTCCCTTTTATTAAAAAATCCCCTGTTTTCTCTAAAATTGAACTACTGAAACTACCTTAAAAGCGTCAAAAGTTCTAGGAATAAAAAAATAACTTAAATTTCATTGTTCTTGCAACTTTGAGGCCTTCATACTGTATTATATAATAAATATCTGAGCTTAAACTCAAAAATGAAATATATTGTATAAATTGAGAAGGCTTATAAGTACAAATTTTTCAATTTCACATTCTTAAATTAATGTTGAAATCGTTCAAAACTGTGCGCATATAATTTTAAAAGTATTTGAATTTATTTAAAATTCTACATTTGTAACTTCCAATTTTTGAATTAAAGGATAGCATGACGAAAGGACACAAGCGCTTTTTTTTGGGAAAATGAGATTATTGGCCCAAAAAAGCAGACAAATTGAGATAAACTTTTTTTATAATATCATTTTTCAAATTTTTTTGCAATTCAACCAATTTTGGTACAATTTGTTCTGCAAATTTTTGAAAATTTTGGTAACATTATGCAATTTTATTGTAACTCAAAAGTTCTAAATTCATTTTGATTTTGCTTTTTTTAATTGAAAATTAGAGTTTAAATCACCGTATAGCTGAAGTATCAGACGACTAAGTCTGAGACGAATTTTAATTTTTTAATTTTTTTTACGTTCTCATTGTAATGAGAAGGTTGTTATGTAAAATTCGACTTAGTCGGTTTACATCAAATCTCCACGTTTTGAGACCCTCTGAGCTAGAAAAAACGATTTTTACCTAGGTGTCTGTCTGTCTGTAGTCTGTCTATAATCTGTCTGTCTGTAGACACAATAACTTTCGAAAAAATGATCAGATTGGATTGAGCTTGGGTACGTTTTTTTAAGCCCTAAAAGGAAAGGACAAGTTCGTCAGCCAGCTTTTTTTGATAAAAATTCAAAAAGTTAGAGCATTTTCAAAATTTTTTTAATCATTTTTTTTTAATTTAAAAATTCTATGTACGGAAATTCGTTGTGATCAAAAATCTTAACAATTTATCTTAATAAATTTTGCGATAAAAAAATTCGAGCGTAAAGACAAATTAAAAGAAATCCCAATTTTCACCCAAAAGAAAACAATTATTGTACCGCATTTTGATTTCGAATTTCTAAACATATTATCCACAAAGTGTAAACGAAAATTTCAAAATTAATTTTCAATTACTAAAACATTGCACCATTTTTTGACTCAAGATTTGAAAACGTATAACCCAAAGGATCTTAAAGAAAGATTAAAATTACATTTTCTATGTCCGGAAAAGTGTAAACGCCTCCACGCACCTATATGGTTGCCCAGTAGAATGGTCCAAATTTTTTTGCCTCGATTTTTCATGTATATCGCCCAAAAATTTGTTCGAACCCACGAAAAAATAAATCTATTTTTCGTAAATTTTATTCACAATCGTCAATATATTATTGGTTTTAGCAATTTTCTCTTAGAATAGAGTTAGAAAGTCGCAATTTTTTCAAAAGTTTTTCACTTTTGGTCCAATTTTCAACTAGAGTTAGGTAATACTTAATTAATAATTACAAACAATTGTTTAAACAATTTATCATCATTGTTAATAATATTCTCTTAGAATAATGCTAGAAAATTGCAGTTTTTTAAAAAATGTTCCAATTTTTGACCAATTTTCAGTTTGAGCGAGGTAAATAATTAATTAAAGTTAACAAAATTAATTGTTTAAAGAATTAATTATAATTGTTAATGATATTTCATTTGAATAATGCAAAAATAATCATTTAAATAGATTATTATTGTTTATAACTATCTGTTTCTTTATTAATGCTAGATAGTTGCGGTTTCTTCTGAAACTTTTTAACTTTTTACCCACTTTTCACTTCGTGAAGTAATAAATGATGCAAGTTAACAAACATAGTTGTTTAAACATTTATTTATTATTGTTCATAACTATTTTCTCTTAGGCAAGCGCTACAAAGTTGCGGTTTTTTCTAAACTCTCAAACTTTTTGTACACTTCACTTAGTGAGGTAATAATTAATGCAAGTTATCATTTTTTAAATAGGACTGTGCTTTTTCTAGTGAATTATTTTTGTTCTTTGCAAAATGTTTTTAAAAAAATTAAGTAAAACAAAAGAGCTATCTTACACAAGATACTAGCCGAACTGTATGTTCTAGAGAAAAAATGAACGTGAAAAAAACATTTCACTTTTTCATAACAGTTTGTGCACGTAACACTTTCGCGTAAAACCCTTTTTGGC
This sequence comes from Andricus grossulariae, assembly GCA_011634705.1. NCBI lineage: Eukaryota > Metazoa > Arthropoda > Insecta > Hymenoptera > Cynipidae > Andricus > Andricus grossulariae. The sequence goes on from JAABKJ010002921.1 coordinate 13,143, forward strand.
CAACAGACCACTTAAATATCAGTTAAATGACATTTCCCACTTTTCTAGCTGAACTACGTGTTCCAGAGAAAAATGAGGAGAAAAAGTGAACGTGAAAAAAATATTTTACTTTTTTATAAACGACATTTTTTGTTTATAAAACTGTCGCCTAAAACCCTTCCTTCAATATAATGTTTCAGATAAAATTTGTTTATTTTATGCACATCTTTCTTTTAAGTTATATTCTTTTTAAAAATATTTTTACTTTACATGTAAGTGGTTTATTGGCTGAAAAAAGGGTTTTAGGTGAAAGTCTTGTGAACAAAAAATATTGTTTATGAAAAAGTAAAACGTTTTTTTCACGCTTGTTTTTCCACTTGAACTCTCAATTCAGCTACATAAATGAAAAATGCCATTTTCTTGACATTTAAGTGATGTACTGTTCGAAAGAAGGGATTGAGACAAAAAATCTGTTATTAAAAAATGTTCCTTGCAAAAAAATGAAATATCTTTATTATATTTATTTTTCACTAGATCCATAGTTCAAGAGAGAAAATGAAAAAAAGACATTTTTCATTTTCAATCGCCTTGAGCGGGATCTAAGATCCTTTTTTTCGCAAAATAAGAATGCGGGATTTTTTTTTCATTTGAGGACAAATCTCAGGAGGCGAGACCTAATGAATTTATGAAACTTAGATTACTTGAGTGTCGTATCTGAGCCAATTTAATAAATTTTCAAAGTCTTACCCTATAGTATTTTTTCTTAAAACAAAAAAAAAATACCACGAATATTTTCTTTTAAAGCTAAAAAAATATTTAGCGAACCTAGAACGTTAAACGTCTTGCGGGACCTCAAGAAAATTTTATATAAAAAAAAATAAATAAGTACGTGTCCTTTTTCTGTCAAACTGTACAAATTTATTGCCTAAGACCTTAAGAAAAGAAAAATTGCATTTTAAATTGGCACCCTAGTATGCATTCAGAAAAATGTTTGTTTGAATCAAAAAAACATTTATTTGACCCTATATTAATAATCAAATTTGTTTTATTCAAACAAAATTTGTTTGAGTTAAACAACGCCGTGTTTGAATGAAATAAATTTTGTTTAAATCAAAAAAATATTTTTTTTTATCAATAAAATATTTGTTTAACCCTATATCAAAGATAGACTTTGTTAGATTCAAAGAAACATTTTTCGGAGTGTAATATGCAAAAATTATGTCTGGAAACTTTTTCTATTTGAATTATTTATAAATATTATAATTTTCACTATTTGGTAAGTTATGTTCGACAAAAAAACTTACCTTATCAAATGAAATTGTTAGATTTAAAACTGTTTAAATTTCTATTATTCAAATTTCAAGCATTGCACCATTTTTACCAATATTCAAGCTTAAAAGTTCTGATTGTGAAATATTTATTTTTGAATATTTTCCAATGTTGGCAGGCCTGAGATTACAATTATCAATCTGGAAAATTTTTTATTTAATTTTTCCACTGCTGGTCACTTTTATATTTTTAAAGTGACTTTTTCATAATCTGGCTAACTTTATTACTTATTGCAATCATTTTAAATTAAAACATTGAAAATTGGTTTAAATTTTAAGGATTGATAATTAAATCAATTTAAATTAAAAGAGTTCAAGAGCATTTTAAATTAAATATTTTTTTATTCAGAGCTTTTATTCTTTTAATTCTAATTCAGAGATTTGAACAATTTAAGTTCGAAAATATTCAATTTTAAAAGTTCTGAAGTTGAAATTTTTGTTTTGGAATATTTTGAAATTCTTAGTTTTGAATTAATTCGCATTTGAAAAAGTTTAAATTGAAACCATTTGAAATGCAACAATTTTAGAATAAAAGTTTCAAATTATGTCCATTTTAATTTGTAATTATTTGAAATTAAACCATTTTGACTTAAATGCGTTCAAAACTAAAAGCATTTTAAATTTAATAATTTGTAATTCGATGTGTTCAAATTTGAAGAATTCAAGTTTAAAATTTCAGTTTTTAATTAACTTGAATTATTAAATTTTTGACAGGCCTAAAATTGAAATTATCAATCTGAAACATTTTTAATTCACTTTTTCTACTTTGGTCCCTCTTATTATTTCTTTAAAGTGAATATTTTTTTAATTCTGAATAAATTTATTACTTTATGCCATAATTTTAATTCGAAACATTACAAATGGTCCAAAATTAAATTAAAATAGTTAAAAGTTGTTTAATTTAAAGCTTATTAATCCATGCTAATTTTAAGATGTTCAAAATTAAACAATTTTGATTTAAAAGCTCTGCAAATTGTATAGTTTTTAAATAAAAAAGAATCGAAATTGAAAAACTTTAAGCGAATTTAAATTGAAAACTTTTGAAATGGAATAATTTTAGATTAAAAGTAAAAAAATATGTCAATTTTTAATTGAAAGGATTTGGAATGAAATAATTTCGATTTAAAAGCATTTTAAATTTAAAGCATTTTATATTAAACAATTTTCATTTCAAAGCGTTAAAATTTGCACAATTTAAGTTTGAATTTGTTCAACTTTTATCATCCTTAAGTTCAAATTTTCATTTTAAAATATTTTCAAACTTTGAAATATTCATTTTTAAATTAATTCACATGGTACAATTTTGAAAGCCTGAAGATAAAATTATCAATCTAGAACATTTTATATTTACTTTTTCTACTTTTATGTTCTTTCATTTTTTTAAACTGTCCTTTTCCATATTCTGGCTGACTTCAATTTTTTTTATTTTAATTATTTATAAATAATATAATTTTCACTGTTTGGTGAGTTATGTTCGACAAAAAATTTTACCTTATCTTTACCTTATATTTACCTTATAAAAAATTTTTTTAATTAAAAAAATGAAAATGTTTCAAATTAAAATCCAAATAGGTAAAAATTATTTAATTTAAAGTTGATTAATTCATTTTAGTTTTGATACTTTCGAAGTTGAACAATTTTGATTTAACAGCTCTGGAAATTGAATAATTTCTAAATCAAAAAAGTTGAAATTAAATAACTTTGAATGAATTTAAATTGAAAACGTTCGAAATGGAATGTTAGATTAAAAGTAAAAAAAATTTCAATGTTTAGTTTAAAAGATATGAAATTAAATTATTTCGAATTAAAAGCATTTTAAATTTAAAGCGTTTTACGTTAAACAATTTGAATTTCAAAGCGTTTAAATTTAAACAGTTCAAGTTTGAAATAGTAATTTTTAATTTTGTAATTAATTCAAATTTTTTATACTATTTCAAATTTTTTAACTAATTAAAAAAATTTTTAATAATTTAAATTTTTTCAAATAATTTTAATTTTTTTAATAATTTTAAATTTCATTAAAAATGGTTCAAGTTCAAATGAGTAAAAATGGTTAAATTTAAAGTTAATTAATTTATTTTAATTTTGATACGTGATAAACAATTTTGATTCAACAGCTCTGAAAATTGAATAATATCTAAATCAAAAAAGTTAAAATTGATAAACTATTATTGAATTTAAATTGAAAAAGTTTGAAATAGAATGTTAGATTAAAAGTAAAAAAAAAAATCTATTTTTAGTTAGAAGGACATGAAATTAAATTATTTCGAATTAAAAACATTTTAAATTCAAAGCGTTTTACGTTAAACAATTTTTTGAAATAATAATTTTAAATTTTTTAACTAATTCAACTTTTTTTAACTATTTCAAATTTTTTAACTAATTTAAAAGTTTTTTAAATAATTTTTAATTTTTAAAATAATTTTAAATTACATTAAAAATGGTTCAAATTCAAATGGGTAAAAATTGTTTAATTTCAAGTTTATTAATCCATTTTATTTAGAGACGTTCAAAATTGAACAGTTTTGATACAAAAACGCTCGAAATTGAATAAGTTTTAAATGAAAAGAGTTGGAGTTGAAAAAATTTTAAAAATTTAAACTGAAAACGTTTAAAATTGAATAATTGTGTCAATTTTAAATTGAAAGGATTCAAAATTTAAAGCGATTTAAATTAAGCAAATTACAATATAATGCGTTTAAATTTGAATAATTTTAGGTTGAAATATATTTAAAAAATTCTCTAGTTTCAAATTTAAGTCGTTCAAAATTGAATAATTTTTAATTGAAACTTTTCATTTTAAATGTTTTTAATTTTTTTTGCAGCACAATTAACAATTTTCAAATTTGTGAAAAAAACGCTTCAATTTTATATTTATTTAATTTTCAATGCTTCTTTAACATGAATTAAAATTGGTTTTATTTCCACAAAAATCTGCAAAAATGGCTGTTTCCTTCGAAAATTTTGGCTTTAAAACCAGATTTTTTTTATTAAAAAAATTTTTTTAATTAAAAAAATAATAATTTTATTTTTGAGACTTGAATTAATATCATTTTTCATTCATATAATTTATTGATAACAATATAAATTGGTCATTTGCAACATTTATGAATACTATAGGTACAATTTTCGAAACAGAAATTTCAGGTAAGAAAGATTTTTTTACATATATTTGTTTATAAAAATTAAGTTATTATAACATTAATTGTTAATATTCATTTGGTGCATACATTCATATTAATTTTTTTATCTTTACACAGTTTTTTGAACAAAAAATCCACCGTGAAAGATCTCTGCAAAATCGAATCAAATTTAATTTATCCCGTTGAGCGGCATTGACGCCACGTGGCGTCAATTTTTTCGTGTCCCGGGGGACATTGACGCCATTGGGTGTCAAACGCTTGTATCTTTCGGGTCGTTGCTTCAATTTTCACAAAATTTTGTGCCTAGGGGTTTTTGGGGTCGTAGAATACGAATCCGTGGTCAAAATTTCAACATTCAAAATGACTGATTCAATATGGTGGCTTGAAAATGCCGCTGAATTAAAAAAAAAAAAATCAGTTTTAGTTTCTAATAAAAGTAAACTTACCTGTACAATGACGAGGTCGTACGGAGTATCATTTTTGTTATGAATTATTTTTTGTAAAACTGGGTGACCCAATAATTCACAAACAACATCTCCGCTTCGGTGCATTAAATTTTTCACCCAAAAAAATGATCCTTGAGAGGAGCCTTGTTTAACAAATTCGTAAGTTAAATTGTTTTTTAAATCCGGCAAACTTCCAGCCAAACTCAAGTCATTAAAATTTGGGACTTTTTCTTTTTGAGGAAAATGACTCACAAGGTCGACTTCGTGTCCCCTTTGGGCCAAACCTTTTGCCAGTTTTTCAAACATCAAAAAATGACTGTTTCCGTTGAAGGGAATAATTGCCAATATTTTGTATCCGAAGACAAAATTTAGAACGAATGAAAGTGAAACCCAGAAAAATGAAAACCGCATTTTCTTATTTTGAGTCAATTAATATAATGAAAAATTAGAAATAAATAATCGCTAACATAAACAGAAAATTCATGTAGGAATATAATTATTTTTATTCAAAACAAAACTTTCTTTATAGTAAAGAATCTTGTAGAAAAAAATATTTTACACTAGTCAAAGAATATTAATTTACTGACTTAAAACTGTTATCAGTTTAGCTAAATGACGCATTTTTCACTTATGTAAGAAAATAATTATTTTTATTCAAAACAGCACTTTATAGTAAAGAATCTTTGAGAAAAAGCAAAGAAAAAAGGTTCTACATCAGTCAAAGAATGCTAATTCACTGACTGAAACCTGTTTTTTATCAGTGTAACTAAATGACGCATTTTCCTATCTTTTAAAGATAATATTTGAGAATAATCCATTTAAGCAAGAAACCAAAATAATTAAAATTTTTCTGTTCGCTTCAAGGTAGTCCCATTTCAAGGTAGTAAATCATACGACCGTCGGAAATTATTTGCGCGACACTTAACATCACTAATTACTTTCAAATACAATTGATAACTTGGTTCATGTTCAACAAAAATTATTTATTTATATTTTGATTTATTTTATTATGTATATTATTGAACTTTGTTCTTTCAATGTAATCAAATGTAAGTAACTCATCACTAAAATTTATGAACATAGAGATAACAATTAACAATTTTATTAATAGTTTTTTAAAATAAATTTTCATCATTTTATTCTTTTATAAACAAAAAATTCGCTTTCTTCGAAGAGATAAGAACCAATTAAGCAATGACTCCTTGCTATCGATAAAAATTGATTGTTAAAAAGAAATTGTTGAACAAATGCGTAATTTGGTTATTTTCCAAGACTTAAACTTTTTGACGTCATGAACTGTTAATAACTAATTTCTAATCTTTTTTTAAACACTTGGATAATAATGAACTACTGTTGTTGCTACTAACTATTTTGTGAACACTTTTTTTCATCTCATGCATTTAAAAACTAGGATTCCGTTTACAAATGTATGATAAGAGACAAATTTATTTATAACATTTTTAATAACAATTATGATAGTTTATTGTTTTCCAACTGTCTAAATCATGTTTTAATATAAGTTATTAAAAGTTCATTGTGTTAAAAGAACAAAGTATAAATGTTGGAAATAATTAATGCATTTTTAAATTACTCTTGTTTAAACGATCATCAATTCTTATCGATTAATAGCACGAAGTCATTGCTGAAAAATTGGCTATTAATTCCTTGACGAAAAGTGAAATTTTTTTATAATAAATACAGAAGATGGTAAAAATTTGATTTAAAAATTGTTATCAAAAATAATAATTGACCATGACTAGGTGTCATTTCCAAGTAATTTTTTAACTATTACATAGGAAAATTTTGTATTAATTATACCATAAATACCTGGTGCGGATAATTGTTTATCAAATTTGTTTATAAAATAACAAACTATTTGATAACTTCCATTAATTTAATGTAAAAACTCTTTTTCTCTATAAATTATTCAGATTTAGTGCTAATCAAGTGACGAATCGCAGCCAATCCCGACGAAACCATTTTCATGCAAAAAGTTTGATCTATTTTTGTTATTGAATAAAAAATTATTACCATTTTATTTAATTTGCTCCCGCGGATGCCGTCAGAGAATTTAAAACCGTTGATGAAAAAAAAATCGTTATGAGTAAATATAAATTATGGATCTCTTAAAACAAATGACACAATTTTGGAAATAATCTAACATTTCGTATTTTGGTCCAATCGAACAAAGTTGGAATAATTTCTAAATATATGTGATGTCTACTGAAAAATTTTATTTAAACTTTTTAGTCCATTAAAAAAATGGTTGCTGGCGATTTTTGAAAATTCAAGAAATCATATTATAATTTTTTTAATTTGCAAGGAATTGAAAAATGCTGTAAAGATAATTTGTTACTTCTTTTGTCATCTATTAGAACCTCTAACAAAATTTTCTCTATACCTATAAAAATTTTGTTAATTTTAATAAAATTTAAAAGTTTAAATTCGCAAATATTTGTTTCGAAGTTTCTTAATTTTTAAATGCTCAATCGGAAACGGTTGCCAGTTTTTAAATTTCATTGCGTCAATTTTTTATTTTTTATGTTTTCTATTTTTATAACCTTTTTGAATTCTTATATAGAGTCCTGAGTAAATTGATTTATTTGTATTTAACAATAAGTTACTTTCCACTATTAAATTAGAAAATATCTCGACTAATCAAATTAGTAATTTAGTAGTATAGTGATTAGTAATTTGATGGCTCAATTCATATTCATTCAACGTGATACTTATCAAGGCAAATAATTTTTGCAAAGTTTGCTAAATAATTTTAATTTTCTATAAAAAATTCGAAAAATATAATAACATAATATATAAATATGACTAATTAATTTATAGCCCATTCACTCATTGTAATTTTAAAACATTATTTTTCTTAACTTTGTTTAAAGAATTAGAAGACATTTTTATAACATTTTTTTAGTTATTATGTAGTGTCCTAAGTAAATTTATTCGTATCAAACAATAAGTTACTTTCCACTATTGTAAATTCAACTAGATAAATTTTTTTCTTTAAATAATTTTATAATCTAAAATTTAAAAATTCTAGTTGTTTAGTAATTCATCTCTTTTAGTTGAAATTTCATGCATTTTTATGAAAATTCGTCTTTTTTAATAGAAAATTATTGAAAATCCTTTTTTTTTATTGGAAATTCATTTCTTTTGTCGAAAGTTTAATTTTTTGTCGTTGTGGTTGAAAATTAATGTTTTAAATCAAGAATTTAATTTATAAGAACCAGTAAGATTTTAACAAAACCCCGCACCCAGAAAATCGTCTTACACAGTTTGTGAATGATCCCATGGACAAACATAATTAGCAAGAAAGTTCGTATATGATTTTTATCTAAATGTTCATAAAGTAATAAATGTCACCTAAAATTGAAACAATTTTTAATTGAATTTTTTTTTTAATTAAAAGAAAATCTGAAATGCTTTACTTTCTATTTGCGTTTATGAATGTCTATTTTATACAGCATATTGTAAAACATTTTTTTTTATAAATCTAAACGGCTGGGAAGAATTTTATGATTTTTCTCTAAATTTTGGTAAAGTCACAGAGGTAACTCATTTGAAATTCAATTTGAAAACTAATTTTTTTACAAAATTATTCGCTGCAATAAATCTTGAAACCTAAAAATATGATCTTTGAGAGGACTCTTGCATAACAGATTTGTGAAAAAATTACTACGTTGACTTTGTGTCCCTTCCTTTAAAAAGAATAATTAAAAATATTTTGTACTCACATATACATTTTAAAAGGAATAAAAGTAAAATCCACAAAAATTGAAACCGCATCTTTTTTCATCTTCAGTCAATTAATAGGTCCAATAAATCATATAAACAAAAATGTACGTACGAAAATTATTAACTTTATTTAAACACAATACTCTGTTAACAGTGCAAATAAATGACGCATTCTCCTCTGTGTGAAATATAATATTGAAGAAGAAATTCATTGTGAAATTATATTAAAAAAATAACACTGGCGTTTTACTTGTTTAATCGTTTTTTAATGAAATTTACGTGAAGTAATGTTCAATTGCGCCTTGCTTTCTTCATCAAAGTAAATCATTTTCATGAAATTTCCGGCTGAGTAATATAAATCTCTGGTTGGTCGAAGTCCCAAAACGGATATTCAACATATTTAGCAAATGGAAGACAATCAGAACGAATTACATTCACACAGGGTGGTATTTCACCAACAGATTCGAGACTTCGTTCTGTAGGATCGACATATAAATCAAGTTTGTTATGGGAATTATGAATTTCAGCAGCCTCAGTCGCAGCATTTAAAAGTTCGTTAGTAATGAGATTGCAACGGTTGAAACCAAGTGCTCGGAGTTGATTTGCTTTTCTCAAGAAAGAGCATAAACATTCCACTTCTAAATCGTCATTTTCACTCGAATCTAATACTACCAAACTTGTTAATTTTTCCAGCGGAGGGTTTCTTATTTGTGGCAATCCACTTATATTTAAATACGTCAGATCCAAATTACTTATACTGGAAATACCCTCATCAGTGACTTCGTCGCATTCTGAAAATACGAATTCAATTCAAAGTGAATATAGAGATTAATATAAAGAGTGTTGAGAATGTAGAAATTAATGTTGATGGCCTCTTTAATTTACTCACGAAATAAGTTCAAGTATGTCAGTTTCGTGCAGTGTTTGCCAACTACTTTGAGAAATGCATCGGTAATATAGTAGTTAAGACCAACAGATAATTTTTCAAGATGTACTAACGCAGACAGTGTTGGCAATAAAAGAGTTTCGTTGTCAAGATCATCAAATCTTAATTGCAAAGTCTTCAAAGTATCAGCCTGTGGAGATAAGGCGTTCAATATTCCATCTGCAGGTCCTATACATCCTTCTATGGAAACTGTCCGGAGCTTTTTGCATTTTTGGACCATCTGCAATGAAGAAATTTGAATTACACTGCATAAAGAAACGGCTCGAAGGACCACGCAAATATATTTTTTTAATCAGAGAAGATACCAACCGTGGATAATATGTTTTGATCAAAACAATCTAGGCTGCTTATCAAAATAATATCCTGAATTGTCTCGAATGGTAACTCCAGTAGACAAGTACCAGTCCAGTATTCAGCAAGAGAAAAGTCAACATCCAGACTAAAAGATTTCAGTTGCTTCATTTCCCCTAAAAATCTAGCGAAAACCTTTTCCTCGTAGTGTCGACTTTCAGTCACTTTCATTTGAAAAAGCCTAATATTTTCACCATGTGATATTAACCACGTAAGAATTACTTTGCAAGATGTTTTAACTGTACTTTGTGGGTAATAATCCCTTCCGGAAAGATCCCACAATTGCAGTTCTCGAATGTGGGGCAGTAAGTGGCAGATTTTACCAAATGTCACTACATCTGTACTAATACTTGTTAAGTACCTTCCAGAGAGTCTTATAATTTTATCAAAATAAATGCTTTTTATCGATAGTTGATCGATTGACCCATTTGCGTCTATTCCCCAAGTTTTAGCTAAGAAATCGAGGGACTTGAAATTATTCCAGGATTTTCGGCTCACATGTTGCCATCTCTTACAAACTGGAAAACATAAAAGTGAAATAGGAGTTCTCTTTTTATCTCGTTACACATTTATGTTGATGTATTTGTATTTATTCTGGTTTGCGGCAACCCAAAGTGCAATATTGTGCGTCGTTACTAAATCTACTTTTTTTACATAAGTCGATATAATTCGACCCCAGGAGCTCGAAAATACATTTTTTTAAATATGTCTGTGCGTGTAATTTTTTTCTGTTCACCATATATCGAAAATTAAGAGCTATAGTGTATTTTTTCTTGCCTTTGAGACGCACCAATCGATCTATCGTAGAACCTTTTAGGACCCACCAATACCAATTTATAAGGTTTTAACAAAATTTGAGTATTTCGTCTATATGAGAAAATTTTCGTTCATATTAGGAATACGACAATAATGTATCTAAAATATTTGTTCACGTCTTCAAGACACGTCGACTGACCCATTGGCATACCTTCCATGACCTCTTATGATCTAGCAATACCAATTTATAAATTTATAAAATATATTTTTTATCTTGTTGATGTGAGGAAAACTTTATTTTTATTATATGGCAATTTTATATATTAAAATTATATATTTATTTATTATTATATTTATGAAATATATTCTTTATATTGTTGATTTGAGTAGAACTTTTTTTATATTGGGAATGCAACAGGAATGTATACAGGATATAATTGTTCGCGTTTTCAAGACGCATGTATTGATCTGTGGACGAACTTTTGATGGTCATTCTCCGTCAATTAATATAACGACTTAGAAAATTTTAAAACCGATGTTACATTATTTATACCAATGAAACTTTTGTTTTAATTTTTTAAAGTTTTTTATTGGAACAGAATACATCTATTGGCATTTTAATAGACTCTCTGATTTTCTAAAAAGAAGATTTTCGGTAAGACAAAAACGTAAGCTTGAAAAATATTGAAAAACTCATTTTTTTGTTTTGTTAGGGAAAAACCTCCCTCTTTGAGGAAGCAAATTTATTTGAGAATTATGAGGAAACGAAGTGCTCTTGAAACAAGCACAAATAATTACACCTATAGTGAATACACCCACAGTACTTCGCAGCGGTATTTTGAATTGTGTCAATGTTTTTGGTCGATAATTTGTACTTTTAATATAGGAAATTATATTATTCAAAGAAGATTTAAAAATGTTCTACAAGAAGACTTACCGGAAATGGGTATTTTTAATTTTAAAAGTTTATTCGATTTCAGAGCAATTGTTACGTAAGATACCTCTTTCTAATCATTTATTTTCAATATGCTGAATGAAACCTGTATCGGCTGGTGAAATTACTCTTTTTTTAAATTAAATAGATTCCTGATAAAAATTACTCTTTTTACACTATTATGCACATTATATCATTATTCGTTTTAAAACTGTTTTATTATTAAATACCTTATATTAGGGGCCGTCCATAAACAACGTTACCAATTTCAATGTCAAAATATATTACATTTTCAACAAAATAGTTGAATTTTCAACAACAACAAAAACAGCCATTAACAACCAAATAGTTGAATTTTTACCACGAAAATATGATTTTCCAATAAAAAATTTAATTTCCTACCGGATAGTAAATCATATACGTGTTTACTATATTCAGCTGCGCAAGCGCGTTTTGATTTACGCGAGTCGGGCAACGTGGCCGGTGGCATTTCTTTCAGTTATTTGCAATGCTAAAAGGTTCGGCTTCTTTCTGCGAGGATCTGCGAAATCTTCTCTTTAAAAGGCATGTTTAATTTATTAACGTAAATGTAGCTTAACCATATGATTATTTGAAAATTAAAACTTTGGTCTTTAATTTCATTTTTCATCTGATCATGTTTACTATACATAAACTATATATAATATTTCCGCCTGGGATGCCTTAAAATCCTTTGAAATCCCGCGACTCGGGGGGGGGGGGCATTAGAGCAATGACTCTTTTTTCAATACGAATGGTGTTTCTTAAAGTGCCCATCTGAGCGCGACGATCTTGGGGCAGAGAGTTCAAAGCGACCCTAAAAAATGTGTTTTTCTTTTTTATGACATTATTGGCGACAATGTAAAAAAAGAGAAAATAAAATTCTGTTGATTGATTATTGTGGGCATTAGAACAATATCCAAATCTTCTTGTCGTTTTCTATGAATGCTAATGAGAAAATATTAATTATAAGGTCGTGCAATAATGCTGACAAAGTGGAATTTATCTTAGGTTTGAATTTGAATAGAAAGTAAAGTCTGATTCTTAAAATTTATTCCCGAAAACATAATAAATAATATTAATAATGAAATGTAAAAAGAATTTCCTGAAGAAAAGTTTGCATAGTATAAAGTTTAAACTTACCAAGTGAGTACTCTCTCTTTTGAATAATGGATATAATGTACTTGAAATTAAATTGAACTAAATTTATATTTAAAAAAGAAAGGTTATTTAATAATCAGAAATCTTTCATCATTATATCCACGCGAGAGTCTGTAAAACGAAGATGTTAAAATATTGATTCTTTTTACATATTGAACGTTTTATAAAATTATCATTTATATTTGTTCCTCTAAAAAATATATTTTTTCCAAAATTTTACCTATTGAATAAATTGTTTTTAATGTTGTTTACTTATTTTTATATTACATTTTCATAAATAAAAATTCAATTTCATTAAATTCATTATATTCAAAAGTTTAAGTACTCGCTATATAACCTCAAATTATAAGTTTAAACTTGTATACTATTACAATTTTTTTAACGAAATTTTTATATTTTATTAATATAAATATTATTTACTGTGTTTTCAGAAATAAAAAGGATTATATTCAACTTTTGATTCAAATTCAAATCTTATATTCCACTTTACCAAGATTATTGAATGACGTTTTATTCATGTTTCCCCTATAGCATTTATTTAAATCGCTTGGAAAACTGTATTGAAATATAAAATGAGTAAGATTGTTTTAATTTCAATATTTTTTTCACGAAAATAACACTTTGTTTACTGAAAATTTTAAAAAGTGTTCTAGTCCCATTGCTTACAATGCAAGAACCGGAACTGATGGGACAACTAGCGCTGCGCTGGAGATATTAAGAACAGAGCTGATTTTGCACACCATCATCCCCTACTCTTTAGCCTAGACACCCGTTTTCGCGCACGCGCACCGTGTGCAACTTTCAGTCCAGCGTCCAGCTCGAAATTAGTTGTCTGCTCCAATCTGTTCATTTTTTATGTTTGCGTACGTTCATTTTCGATAAAAAATGGATTCAGAAGAAAAGTAGGGGAATTGCGTAAAAATAAAGTTTCAGTACAAATGTTGCTAC